>CAUYRH010153543.1:0-55254 GCA_963574655.1 Perodicticus potto | reverse complement strand
TAATGAAAACCATACCTCTTATCCAATAAGGGTTATTTTCTTCCTTTCTCAGATTACTAAGATATTTTTGTTGTTTTATTTTTTTAATTAAGTTGTAAATTTGTGATAAATGTTTTCCATTTACATTCTTTTGTCTGTCTCTGTTTCCTGTCTCACTCTTTCTCCCTTCTCCTTCCCTTCCTCCGTCCCCTTAGCATCTATTGAAAGAATATTATAAATTATCTCCTCTAATTTGTTAATATGATAGAATACATGGATGGATTTTTTAAAAGTTAAATTAACTTGACATTCTGGGAATGGACCCATCTTGGTAGAGGTATGGTTTTCATTATTTATAGATCCTGGAATTAAAGTTTGACTATTTCTAGGATTTTTTTCTGATGTCTTATTTCTAATATTTGTTTAGGATTATTTCATCTATGTTAATTAAAGTGAAATGTAGTTTATTATTTTATAATGTTCTAGAGAAGTTAAAGCAGATCTTAGAGTGTGGAAGAGTTCTCCTTTCTTACTGTCTAAAAAATGATTCATGATATTTCTTTCTTAAATAGTGAAAAAAGTTTATCAGTGAAATCAATTGAGCTTATTGGTTATTTCTGGGGAGATTTTAAATTACTAATTTAACTCATTTATTAAATATGGGATATTCATATTTTCTATTTCTTTTTTTGTCAGTTTTGGTATGTTGTGATTTTCTAGGAATATGTGTTTTTTATACCAATTTTTGATAGCATTTTCATATGATCATTTTAATGCCCACAGGATAACTAATAATAATTTCTTTTCATTCTTAAATTTGTAACTCATGTCTTCTCTCTCTCTCTCTTTTTTTTTTAATATTCTGGATATCATTTTGTCAACTGATTAGATTTCAAAGAACTATGTGTAGCTCTGTTAAGCATCTCCTTTTGTATATTGTTTTAGAATTTAGTAATTTGTTCTCTTATTTTATTTTTCCTTTCACTCTCTTTGTATTAAATTTATTATTTATTGCTTAATTTCTTGAGCTGGATATTTGAATTACTTATTTTTTGGCCTTTCTTGTTTCTAGCTTATGTATTTGGTGACCCATACTCTCCGTATAGATGTAGCTCTATTTGCATCCCTAACATTTAATATGTTTCATTTTATTTTTAGCATTTGTTATTCCGTTGAAAGTATCTCCAAAATTCTATTTTGATTCTTTCTTACACCAGTGTGCTATTTAAAAGTTACCAAATATTTATATAATTCTTTAAGTGCCTTTTTGGTATTGAATTCTGGTTTAATTTTACTACTGTTAAGGAACATGCCCCCGAGTAATCGTTATTTTTGTTTATTTGGATGAGTCTTACTTGTTTTGGGCAATATCATGGTCAACTTTTAGAAAGATTTCAAGTTCAATTGAAAAGAGAATGGCCCCTGCAGTGACTGTTGAGCCTTCTATGTATGTCAATTCTGTCCCTTGCACTATGTTATTTGTGTCCTTGATGTCCTTACTGTATTTACATCCAAGGTTCTGTCAGTAAATTAGAACAATATGTTAAAATATTCTACAATCTTAGTGAATTACCTATTTGTCCATTTCTTTCAATTTCTAACATATTTAAAGACTGTTATTAGTATTTTCAAAGTGTGAATTACTATTGCTTCCTGATGAATTGAACTATAAATTGCTAGTAATACTTTTCTTTGTATAGTATAATGAGTTTTGCATTAGTATTTTTAATTAATCTTCTAACACTTACTTATGGACAATGGTTTTAGGGTTCTTTTTTTGCACATTTAAAAAGTAGATCTTATAAAGAATATAAAGTTATTCATACAGTCGATGAGATTTCATTTTAATTTTGAATTATTTAGTTCATTTATATTTAATTACTTACATATTTAAGTTTAAATCTCCTATCTTATTATTAGCTTTATATTTGTCCCTTGTCTTCCATGTTCTTCTGGGTTCCTTTTTCTATACATCTTGGTGTTTGTGTTTTTATTAATCATGTACTTATATTTTATCATTCCTCTGTGTCTCTCTATAAGCTATAAATTATATGGTTTCTTATTATTTTGTATTAGCTATACTTAGGACATTGGCATGCATCTTTAAAATATTACATATTACAAAAATGTTACATATTAAATTAGAATTTTTCAACTTCAGGATAGTACAAAGAATTTAAATATATATTTTAATGCAATTTATTTTCTCTTGCTGTTTATAGCTTTTTATCATTTATTTTAATTGCATATGTATATTAAACTGCACGAGTCATTTTTTCCACAGAAAATATTTACTTAGATTTGCTGTAAGTTTTTGCTCTTTATTTCTTATTGTGTTTCCATGTTTATATCTGAGCTCACTTGGCTTCTTCTGGAAGAATTTTTTCTTTATTTGTTTAGGCCTGCTATTTTAAAAAATCCCTCTGGTTTCCTTTCTCTAAAAATAATTTTATTTTGTCTTCTTTTTTGAAGAATGTTTTCATTGGCTTTAGAATTCTAGGTTAAGTGATATTCTTTTAGAATTTTTAAGAGTGTCATTCTATCATGAAGATTTAGATTTTGAGTTTGAAAGTTAGCTATTATGCTTATTATTGCTCTTTTGAGGGTGATCTAACTTTGTCTGGTTGCTTTTAATATGTATTTGGGTTTTAACAGCTTTCCTCTGTTCAAGATGTGTAATAAGTCTAGTACGTATTTTTAATTTATATAATTGGTTTTGAAATTTTTGCCATATCATCCCTTGAGTCTAACTCGGATCCATGTGTCTTTCCTTTGGTCCTGGGACTTCAATTATACATACGCTTTTATACTCTATAGATTTATTCTTGTTTCAATATTTCCTAGTGGTTTTCCTCTTGTGTCTCAGTGTAATATTCCCTACTAATCTATAGTTCAGTTATTTAATGTAATCAGTAGAGTTTTATCTATGAAATTCATTCATTGTTGCAAATTTTTGTTTTCTTTTGTAAAATTCGAATTTTCTTCTTTGTATGTGGTCCATCCCCCTTTTGAAATTTTCCAGACTCAAACACAATGTTCTATCATATTAATCACAAGGTTTTTCTCATCCGTGTGTAATAACACAAACTACATTTTCTGTGTATCTATGCCTACGGTGGGTTTTGTTTGTTTGTTTGTTTGTTTGTTTTTGTTCCTTTGGTTCTTCCTCAAGTGATTTTTTTTATGAAACACGAGAAAATTATATATTCAATATGGTAGAGAGTCAGAATGATGCTGTTTTCCTCCCCCAGAGAACATTATTTTGCTTTTCGAGTCAGAGTAGAAATAGTTTGCTTTATGTTAGCTTGGGATTGAGCTTATTTGACAGTGAATTTTAGTCTTCGTGAGTGTTGGTTCATTTGAAAACTAGCTTTACATTTAGAATGTAGCTTTTCAGTGGTCCCAAATAAAGATCTGGATTGTTTTCCAGTGCTTGCCCCTTTGGCCACCCCTGGACTCCAATTTTTGTCTTCCTAGCACCGTGAGACGGCCAAAAGCTCTGATTATGCTTTTATCCCTTGACCATCACTTATAAAAAAGTAAATGCTGTAAAAGCAGTATGGGATGTTGAATTCTCGTCCCTCCAGAATCTTGATTTCTCAGTCTTAATTATAAAGATTGATCTGAAATATATTCTTTCTCAATCTCATGGAACCTACCCAAAGTTTGCTCAAGCTTCTTTGCTGCTACTCTCTCTTGGATTCTCAGTCTCTCAGCTCATCTTGCCTAGTAAGCAAATGTCCACAGAAGAAAAGCAGAGTAGAATGTTGATTCACATTAATATATTTCCCTTTCCGTGATCTTGGCCCCTCAAGCCTTGGCTGCCTGGGTCACTCTCTGATTTCATATTTTATCCAGATTTTCTAGTTATTCTTGGCAAGACGCTTGATTACTTCTAAGCCATGGTCTCGTATTTCTTTTTCAGAAGTGGATCTTAAATATGAGAGTCCACAAAGGATCGCTTCTCGGCCTTTTGGCTAAGATCAAGTGTGGAGTCACAAAGGAGCTTAGAGATTACTAACTTCTGGGTCTTTTATGAACTTCTAACCTATCCCTTTCCAGTATCATTAGCCCTGACATGAACATTTTCATGGTAGAAAACATACCTATATTCAAATCCTAGCTCTGTCATTTACGAGCTATGCTACTTCATTAAGAATCAGTTTTCTCATTTGTAAATTAGAAATGATAATACAAAGGACCTACCTCATAATACTTTGAGAATTAAATGTAATAATGTATGTAAACTGATTTAGAAAATACCTTAATAGACTTCCTAATATGAACATTGGGTCCCTGCTTTCATGATTTTGCTTGGGTGTTAGATAGTCGTGATTTGTTAGAATTACACGATATTCAGGACATATTTACATCTCCCAAATATCATTTATCTAAAAGTCAAGTTTAATTGATATTGTATATGATTTGATATTTTATCTGAAAAACTTACATTAATTTGAACTTGAATTGTCTTTTCATTTCCACCCATCTGTCTAACACTACTTTTCCACTCATTTTACCATGTTCTTACTCAAGACTTTTTCTATCTTATGATTCAGACTTTTTATACCACCCACTCAAAAAGGTGCAAAAGAGACATTAATAATAGTCATCAATAATGTTTTACATTGATTACATGTTGAAATGATGAATTTAATTTCAGCTCTCCTTTACTTTTTCATATGGCTATTGAAAATTTAAATTTATACATGAAGTTGACATTATTTTTCTATTAGACAGTGCTGTTCTAGAACGTCTTTTCACATAGGCCTTTGGGCATGAACTCCTCACTACTTACACTGCCTGTTCCAGTTCAACCCATTTATGAATACAGAGATGAAATTGATGTGTCTGAGAAGCAGTTCCTGAAGCCCCAATATAAACCATTTTCTCCGCCTCTGCATTTTTAGTGCATATTATAAATAATAAGTCTAACAAATAGCATGCGTGTTTTCTTTCTGCAACTAGGGTAAGCCTTTCTAAGTAAATAAATAAATGTTTTAATGACTCTGATGCTTAATGGATTATGTAATTGAATTGTCATTACCTTTGGCTTTCCATTTGGAAAATTCATTTGAAACAAATACTTCCATTAATCTCATGGAACTTTCTGCTTTTCCCCCCTTTTCATGAACTCTATGACCTCTCACATTGTCTTAAAATAGATTCTAACCTGGATTATTAAAACACTTCCCTGCTTGCTTCCTGTCCCCAGAGTTGGTCTTCTCTGCTTCAAATGTATCTTCTTTGCTTTATTTTGTCTCTTTGCCTGAATTTTCACAGGTGCTTTTCTGTGCCTTTTGCCTAATGTCCTCTGCTCAATGGAGCTCCTCAATGTAAAATTCTCTTTTGCATGTAGCTGGTTTCCAATGCTAAAATGCTATAAATTATACAAGATCAGATTGTTCTTCTATATTATCACCTACTGGGCTGCAGCTCTTTGAAAATATCCCCTTATCTTCCTTGCTTCTAACTCCTTGTCAATACAGAAGTCCACATACACCACTCCTGCCCACATACACATTTTAACTTCAAATCTATGAAAGAAATCATGTTAGTAATCAACTGAAGAGTCATTGAACTTGAAATTACTTCATCAAGTATTATAGCTTTGTTGTTTGTAGAGTCAATGGAGCATATATGTGTTTGTCTTCTAGAAATACTTTAAACATCAGATGGAATAATAAATAATGCATTTTTGTTAACCAAACCAGTGAATAAATGCTAGAAATAATTTGTAAATAAAGAAAAACATTTAAAATTTTCAATTTTTTGCTTATATGTCAATTGACGAAGTTTTTCCGTTTTGAAAAAAAGGTATTGAACAAATAAAATACAAATTTCAAAAACTGGAAATGAATGAATGTCACAGAAAAAAAATGTTAGCACAGAAAGGGTAGAACATGATTGATCTTCCAGCAGGAATTATCAAAAAGGCTTGGTGAAAAATTAGGGGCTGAAGTGGGTGGTTCAATGAGTAAAGCGAAAAGCATTCTAGGGAGGGAGATAGCATGGAAGCAGGAGATGACCAAGTGCAACTGGGAGCAGGAAAGAACAAAGTTATGACTGGGGCAGACTGTGTGTGCCTGGATGAATGAGAACACAGGGCCAGATCGGTCAGGTTAGGAAGCTGCTCAGATTGCAAGGTCTAGGAGTTTGAGCTTAATCCTGTGGACAGGCAGTAGGGAACTGCGAAGGAAGGCTGATCAGGAAAGTGCCATAAGGAGAGAGTGTAGGAGGGACTAGCACGAGGGAGAAAGGGATTGAAGAGAGTTCTTAGATATGAGCTCAGCTGAGTCTCTCCTGTGTGGACAGGGATTCAAAGAATGAGGGCCAGGACTGATTGTGGACATAGTAAGAAGTTATTAATTTAGCCTCACTTTCTTTCAAGATTTATTGTCTTCATAATTGTTGAACAGACTATATCTTGTTAAATTAATAATCGATAATAAATCTGAAAATATTCAGCACAATATTCCGTGCCTAGCAAGCATTCCAATGCTATTTTTAGAAGAGATGAATGAAAGGATACATAAGTGGGTCTACATGAATATCTGCTATCCAAAACTTCAAGAATATTTATGTATAAAGATAGGATATTCAGTATACAGACCCTTCTTATTTGAGGGCATTTTTTATTCCTGGAAAGCAAATTGAAGGTGGATAAATCTGCAGGCAGAAACTACACGTTTTGTGCAGAAAGACTGCATTCATAGATAAAATGTTCTAGGCAAAATAAAGGTATGTGGAGAATGAAATCTTAAAAAAAAAATCGCTAGTGTTATAAATCCAGTCTGCTGATTTCACAAGTTCCAGAAAAATCAATTGGACCAAAGGGTTCTTGTCCAGATCAAACTCAGGTCTGCCTCTGCCTCCCTGGAAACTACAAATAGAGGCAGCCTGTTTGATATTCCACACAGGCTGAGCAGTCAGGAAGCAGTTGCCAATCCTGTCCACTAGCTTATAGTTAGTGTGGCTATTTTATCACCCTTTTGGACCTTTCTTCTTACTGTGAAAAAAGGTATACAGCATTTCATTATGTTAATGGGGCATGAGAGACACAAATAAAAAAGCACTTGGTTCATACTGGGTACCTGTGAGAAGAGAATATTTTTAAATATCTGTAGGTGGTTCACTAACACAGGTAATTGAGTTTCAACATATTTCTCCTCTGAGCCCTTCCATGGGATGTTCTGTCATCCCGTTAAGTAAGGTGGGAAATAAGAAGTGAAACCTTTTAAGGAAGTATTGCCTTCCTTAGTTTGATCTCTTAAAAAAAGTCCTCCGTTCGCTTGTTTCATGCTCCCTTTTATAGAAATCCTTTTTTTTTTTTAACTCAAAAAGAAGTAAACCCCTTTTTTGGAGAAATAGCAAAGGTGTTAACACTCCCACTTAAAGTAAGTGACATGGATATTCCACAAAAGACCTGAACGCTTGCTCAAGGCAATGTGCCCAGTGATGACATGAGCATCCCTATGTGTGCATTAAGAGGACAAATAGCTCTCTGGGTAATTCTAAACATGTGTAAGTTATAACCTTCTCTCCTGAAAAGGATTTATTTTTCCTCTCTTCATTGTAATCATATGCCTTTCCGCGTGGACTTTCATCTACATTAGAACAGTTGGCATTAAGGGATGCATTTAAAATGAAGGATTCTTTTTCTCATTCTTTTCCCAATTTAATAAAACTATAGATGCTCTTCTAAAAACATTAAAAAGCATATGGGCATCTGGATGGGACCACAGGCCCCAGAGATTACCACAGTGTCTTAGTTTTACTTCCAATAGTTATTATCTGTCAGATCTTCCAGTGATGAAGTGGCCACAAAAGGTGAACCCTCACTAGCATTCAGCACCAGAAGACACATTTTAAATCATAAAATTGAACTATATAACCATCCATCCTTCACTCTATCTAGTTCAAGGGGTACAACGTGAAATGCCCAAAGTTCCTAAGAGCAGTTATGGAACCAGACTGGATACCAATTGATTGCACACATTTTATAAATGATGAAATAAGATGGCTTGTTCAGATCCAGGCAAAGATCAAAACATGGCTCTCAGCCTGGGTCTCTCTGTGCCACTGCTGGCTCACACCACACCATCCAAGTCATTGACCAGAGACCAGCACAACTGAGGTTTTATATCTGGCTATCCAATTTCAAAGCATTTCCTGGGCAGTGCCTATTGCTCAGTGGGTAGGGCACTGGCCCCCTATTCTGAGGGTGGCAGGTTCAAACCCGGCCCCTGCCAGCTAAAACAGCAGTGGCTACTGCAACAAAAAATAGCCAGATGTTGTGGTGGGCACCTATAGTCTCAGCTACTCAGAGGACTGAGGCAAGAGAATTGCTTAAGCCCAAGAGTTGGAGGTTGCTGTGAGCTGTGACGCCATAGCATTCTACCAAGGGTGACAACTTCTTTCAAAAAAAAAAGAAAAAAGTATTTCCCCAATTGGACAAAGGGTTTACTTTTGTGCTAGACTTAACATTAATTGTAGCTTAGGAGACATGATTTAAAAATATGAACTCTGGTTTGTATATTTGTAAGAAAATATACTATTTGAGCCGAAAGAGTTGCAAAGTGTATTTTCAATAAACTCTCAGCAAAGAAGTTCATGTAGCATCACAAGATGGCAAAGACATTCAAAATAAACCCTGGGTTTCCATGCATTTATGAATGTATTAATTTATTTATTTACTCAATCTGTATGTACAGAGTTGGGGGTAGAAAGTGGGTTAGAGTGTGCGATGAGAATAATAAGCAAGACAGTCAAAACCCCTGGGCCTGGTGAACTAGTGAGAGGAAGACAGGCAAGAGATGAAACAAACAGGGCGATTCTGGAGAATGGCCAAAGGGAGAAGGTATTCTAGAGAAAAGGAAAACAAAGATGGGGCTATTTCTTTGCAGATTCTGGTTATTAGTTCTTTGTCAGATTTATAACATGTGCGTATCTTCCTCCTTTATGAAGTTCCACAGGAGAGAAAAACACAATTACATTCAAGAAGGGAAGGAGGGGGTTTGGTAAGTTCCCACCCAACACAGTGTAGGAAAATATGGTAGACTACCTGGGTGAAGGACTCAGCTGGAACTGGGACTTTCCCTTACAAATGTCAACAAATTGTATGTACCCTCATATTAATCCAAAACAAAAAAAGAGGAGGGGACAGAGTGTGCCTTGGGAGTGGAGGATGGAGGGTGGGCAGGGAATTTAAAGGGCATGAAGGGAAAAATTAATAGCTTCGTGAGGTGCCAGTAGTGCTAAAGAATACTTTATATATCTCATTTTATGTTGACTTCTCTGAACCTATAAGGTAGGTTTTATTATACCACATCTTAGGAATTTTGAGGTTCAGGGACGCTTCATGGCTTGGTCACAAAGCTAAGATAAAAAAGCATCAGAACTTTGTACACAGGCAGCTTTCTTGTTAACACAAAAGTAGTGATTTTATATTCAGTAAGATTTCAATGATTTCCAGATTATAAATCCTATGTCTGTATATCAATGTGCCTGAGAGAACTGGAACTTCCCTTTATTCTGTTAAGGAATAAAAAAGAATAAAAGATAATTCAATGATTATTTTTAGCAATAAAAATAAAGTAAGCCAAATTTGCTTTCTCCTAATTCCTCTAAGAAACGCTATCAAAGGCATCACTGCTGTTGCCTGTTGCCACTGAGGCATTAAGTAATCAAACACGGAGCACACGCTCCTGTTCAGCATCTCAGCATGTGGAAAACCATCCTGTGTAGTCCCTCTAAACCAGAAGGTTACAGCCAATATGTCTGTGCAAGGCATGCAACGAACAAAAAGACATCTGTTTGAGATGAGCACACTAAGGAAACAGTTCAAGAGCCACCGTATTATCTTTTGCATTGTGAAGCATCTTCACATAAATTTCCTTGCCAGGTAGTTCTCGAAAAGTTCTTAAGTCCCGATGGGTGAATATCAATTTTGTGTGACTTAGTTTGGGGAGCCCTAGCCTTCTACATTCCATATGCTGAAAAATCACACTTGCATGAAGACTACATCAGAGAAATAGTGCACTTTGGGATCTTTGGAGCTGCAACAGCCAATTTCTATGCCAACCAAGCTTTCCTTATCACTTGAACTTGCCTCTATCACTGTGATCATTTTTCCTTCGAATGTGTTTATCTTCCATTAGATTCTTAAAAGGATTTGTTCATTATTTAATTAGTGTTTTTTTAATATCATGGTTTTTCTTTCTCTTTCTTTCTTCTTTTTTTCTTTCGTTCTTTTTTAGAAAGAAAACAAGAAAACAAACTAGTAGTTAGACTTTGCATTTCAAATCCAACCTCAGTGTCCTGGAGCAGACATTGGCAAAAGGTGTGGCTGTGGGGTCTGGTTTGATTGTACGTGTGGAGATGTCAGGGTCTGTGAGGCACTGTGAGAGATGCTCCTCTGAAAGCTGATTGTGCTTCAGACCCTATGTTTAGAGAGCAGATGTTGTGGGTTCTCTGTGGGGATGGCAATGACCCACCAGCACCCTAAGGGTGCTGCTAGATCTGCTGTCGCTATTCAAGTCACTTCCTGCAACATTTGGCAGGCAGTGCCCAGGCAGCAGGCAGTGGCGGAGGTGGAAGGAGACCCAATCAGGCATCCTGCAATTGATATCTGATTGATGAGTGCATGAAACTGTAGAAACAACCCATTAAAAGTGGAGCTGTAAGAGCAAAAGTGTTGAGCTACACTTTTCTGTGAATATTAAAGATTGAAAATGATTTTACTCTTTTGAGGGGGCAAGAACACTGTTTTCTGTCTATTTACCTATTTAAAAGAAAACTGCAAATCATATTTTCATATCGAGGAAACTAGACAAAAGGAATACAGCTTTAAATTATTCACAGCGGAAATGAATTGAGAATCCTGAATTAGATTGAAATACTTAAAGCATTAGCATTATTGGTCTTGCAACCTTACTTTGGCATGTACAGTAAAATATAAATAAATGTTGCTGTGAGCTCAAGGGAGACTTAGAAAAAACAACAACTTCTTTGAGCTGCAAAGTAAAGTAAAATAAATATAATTCTTTTTCACCTGGAGAAATGTTATTTTTTAAACGCAAGGTTAAAAAAATCATCACATTACATTTTGACTAATGCTTATTTTTGTTTCTGATTTAAATATAGTAATGACTATCCCTCACCACACAGTGTTATGCCCTTACTCTCTTTTTTTGTTTTTTTGGCTTAGACTGAAACAGATATTTGAAACCTTCCGAATATGCTTTTCTGTACAATGTGAGATATCATCACGGCTGGAAAAGGGAATCCATCCTGATATTGATTATGCTATGTTAGATTTTAGATTTTTCTATAAATGCGTAAAGGCTGTAAACACCAGAAATCCCTGATGGTTTAACAGAATCATTCCTCCTCTGACCACATAATTGCTAAATTGTGCATGTCAAATGGCTTCGGGATATTGTCCCCTCTCCAGCAGGTTATCAAGGGAAACTTGCTGGAGAATGATGCTGTTTGTATGTCCTTTAAGTTAGGAACTCAAAGGTCAAGAGTTGCCAACAGCATTTTCACTGAGTAACTGCTCCTTTTCTGAGCTCTGCAGCGTGCTTCTTCATCCTCTATTACTGAACGCATGTATTTTGTTTCTAAGTCAAAGTCAACTTGTACACCCAAGCCTTTATTATGATTAAACATAATGTTTAGTCGTCTAATACATGTTTACCACACGCCTAGCTGCCAAATTTAGATGATAATGTGGATTAATTTTTTCTCATAGTTTTTTTCAAGATTTTTATTTTAAAATGTGCATTTCTTTCTATGATTTTAGTTCTTCCAGTAAAACAATAATTAAATATTTAGTGTATAATAGTGTTTAGAATGAGTATGATCTAAGAGTCCTTATTTGTAGTGGGATAGAAATGTTTCCTCTTAATGAGTGTGTTTTTGTCTGATTTCGGGCTAACTTAGGAGTGAAGAGGTTCTATTAATACACTGTGAGTAATGCTGGAATTGAGATGTTAGAATCCATTTAGTATGTAGTTCAGAATCTCTGCTCCCCCTGAATGTTTTCTATGAGTCATACCCCTGAGCAGTTGCCATTGGTTGTTTTATTGGTTAAACTGCGATTGCAAGATTAATCTTTAGTTTTGACAGTTAAAACAGTTGCAGCAATTAATTTACTAGGGAATAATTTCCCATCCCAAAAGTACAGACCATGAAAACATGTTCATAAATATGCTGCAATACTTAACTGTCTTCCTCACAGTATAACCTAAGACAACTTTGCCATAACAAGTCCTGAAACTCACAAATCGCCTGATCCTATAAGTACAAGAATTGTGGGGAGGGGCCATCCGATGTGTTCAAGTGAGTAGTGGAAACATATTTGACATTCACATTTGATCAGAATTCCACAATTACATCACCTATGAAAACTTCAATCTTCCATAAGGTTTTTTTCCCCCTTTCTTCCTCTTTGCTTAATTATGTTGCTATCATTTCAAGAAATGTAGTTTGTGAATGTAAAAGCCGAAAGAACAAAAGAAAACAAATGAGGAACATGACAGGACACTACGTTCAAAATACAGACAAAGAACCTAAGCAGCAGATGAAATCTCAGGCAACATCTGAAACAAATGAAAGGAAAACAGATTGTCATCAAATCTTCATTTTATTTTTTCAAAAGTTTGATACATATTTCTTTGGGGAATAGTTTGCAAATGATATATGGAATATGTGAGATACAATTGTAAACACATGCAATTTACCTAGGTTACAATCTGTTCCGTGATCTTTGTTCTTTCTTAAGAAAAAAAGACAGGGCACACCACTTGGAACGGGATTGTTCTAAAATAAATCTGAGATTGAATTATTAGAACTGACATTATTAATACTTTTTTAATATTCTATGGCTTTCTCGTGATTCTTTGCATGCCACATCTTTAGCAAACTCCAGCGCCTTAATCATTTTAAGATTTGCTGCGTTCTCAAGAGCTGTTTGCTGGTATGCAGGCACAATCTCTTTGAATGGCAATAAAATATGCATGGCTAAAAAGAAAGCTATAGTCAGAAAATAGTACGTCTAAGGAATTAACTGCTATATTCGGTGTTTCTTACACTCTTGTTCGCTGAACACATGTTGCCCTCAGGTCTGAAACTGAGCTACCCTTGCCCTTTTGTGGCACTTGAGTCTCTTTCTTTCACCAAAGGCAGGGCCCGGTGGGGGTGAAGTGAACGGGGAGTGGCGAGGGCAGAAAGGGCAGGAGGGGAAGGTGGATCGCAGGGAGAGAAAGGGAGGGCTCTCCCTGGGTTGCTTGTTGTCAGAGCCTGGGAAAACCGAACGCTATCACTCCAAAGTGCTTCTTCCACCCGGCTTCACCCTCTCCCCGGCAGGGCCCAGCCACCAGTCACTGACCACCGCCCCGTCGCGACTCCTTTCCCCCTTTGAGGTTGCACATGTGCCGGAGCGCTGACTGACACCACGTTTTGAAACTGATTGTACCACATTGTCCGGCACAAGCCAAGCAGAAACCTCCGCTGGGCGTGCGCAGGGCCGGGACTCCCAACAGAGAACGTTTCTTTCTAGGTGGTCAGCCGCGGAGCAGGGGTTCTGACAATTGTCATTGTGTGTGGATCTTGCTACAGAATCAGTGGAGTAGAAATGCAGGAGGCAACACTTGCAGGGAATGAAAAGGCAAAAGATCAGATATATATGTTTTCTCATGTGTCTTGGGCTGTGGTTTTTCTCATGTAGGAGACCCCCTGGAGAACGAGCCCAGTTCGCTAGCCCGTCTCCTCACCGGTGCTGTATAATGTTCCAAGTTAGTCGGTTCTTAGGGAGTTATTAAAAGGTATAGTTTAGATAAGCCATATGCTGATCTTATTTAAACGGAGAAGGGTTTTCAGGAAAAATAAGAAATTGCAGCTGGTAGCTACGGTAGTTTACTATTTTTGAACGGCTCTTTAGTATATGGTATTTTAATTCATCCCACAGATTCAAATTGGACTTTGACTGTGTACACTAGGGTATACTGTATGGTGTTCTGAGTAATGCTGGTTTGCTAAAATTGCAATGTAGATTGATGCTAAAGAGGCAGCTTTGCCATTTCTAAAATCTTCTCAGGCATTTCGTGCAGAATGAAAATGCTGACAGGCTAGCTACCTCTGCAAACATGGGTGCTGTAAATGCATATAGCCTCTCTCCTTCTACTTTCTAAGTACAGAATGGGTAATTAGTGCTGTTCATGCTGTTATAAAGATATGCAGTATCCCCATTATACCAAGAATGCTGATTTTCAGGGGATTATAATCATGCTGGGGGGAGGGGCGATGCTATAGATAAAATTGGTAATCTATGTTTCAGCCGTGGTACTTTATTTTTACTTTTTAATATTTGAAGCAAAGTAAAAGAATGAAGGCTACTTCCAGGTGAAAGAAACGAGTACATGGACAATCTCTAAATTTTCTGGATGTCTGCCTGATGACTTAGGGCGCTTTCAATTTCACTAGGTACTTAGAACACAATGTTTTGTGTATTGTGTTTGAGGCTCAGAAAGGCTCAGGGAGGAGGTCCTTGTTGCTCAAGTTAGTAGACCACATCAGGGTGCAATCTTTCTGTGCTTTGCATATCAGATGGTCCCTGGGTTTTAGAGCTTTCCCATTGGCCACTTGAGGCCTCAGCCTGCCAGAGTTCCCTGTCTCTGGTATAGGTGGACGCGTTGTGTTGGGTTTCCTTAGTAATACCCTGCTAAGCCAAGGAAAACCTTACTCAGGCTATTCCACCACTGAAAGCAATTAACCTGTAACATGAGCTATAACATCACTGTGCACTGCAGAGAACCAACAAAGATTTGTTATTTGGCACTATGACAAGTTTTAATCCTCTCCTAGTAGAACTCCTTTGAGGATTTTCAGCACATGGACATTACTGAACAGACATGTTCCAACTGCCCTGGTATGATGCGTTGGATTCGTTCCAAACGTGGAAAGTCTACCAGAAATCTAGTGCGTAATATTAACAATAGACCATAAAACATCCATTGAAATTTCATTTTACTCCAACCTCTCTACCAAACAAAGCCTGAGCAAGTCTTAATAATACTGTATACAAACTATGCATGCAAACATGCCGTGGAATTTGTTGAGCTACAAAAACTTTGCCAATGGAATCATCGGTTACCTGAAAAAAAATTTTTTTAATTTTCCTTTATTTATTTTTGAACTCTCAGTACTGGCCAGAACAAGGCCATAGCTGAAATCTGCATGTCTCTACCTACTTTGTGTAATACCTGGCTAGATCATCATTCATTCATTCATCCAGCCATTCCACAAGCACTGATTTGGTACCTTCTCTGTTTAAGGTTTTCTATTGCATTGTGTTACATTTTATAAGAAAAATAAATATATGAACGTTTATTGCCATGTCTTATTCCCCATCTGCATCTCATGTGCATTTTACACATAAGGTCTTTCCCTGCTCCTTACCCCGCAATGATGAAACCAATCTCATCAGTCATGTCATGATTTATTTTTGATAGCTTTTCTCCGTTCTGCTATTAGATACTAGTTGCTCTAGGTAGATTGCAATTTAAAGCGTATGTGTCTTAGGTAACCTAGTCAAATTCATGTAGCAAAGTCTAACCATAATGAAATCAAAGTGTCTTCTATAGCAGAGCATTTGGCCCATTCTTTCACAGAAGTATTCTTCCTTCCTTCTTTACCTTCTCCTAATTTCTCCATCATAATCCCCCCCACCACACACACAAAATAAAACAAACCAAAACAAAACAAAGAACTATTTTGAAAATGAAGTAATGCCTCTCTGGAGCTATATTACTGTCCCTCACAAAAGAGAAGATATAGGATTACTTTTACTCCTATCTATATTCACAGCCAATGAACTATCTGATCAAGTTATTCTGAAGACTGTTTTCTTAATGATATATTTTGCCTCTGCCTAAATTGCTTTACTTAGCAATTTGCGTTGAAATGGAAGCACTGATTTGATATTTTTCAGCATGGGAATAAGTGGATCATCCAATGGGTGAGACCAGCATCTATACCACAGTGTTTTATCAGCAGAGAATACGTTTCAATAGTGTATGGTTAGTACAATTACTAGATATGAGTATAATATTGTATTACTTATGAAATACTAAAACTGGAAAGAGACCTAGCAGATCTTGAGTTGGCAACTTTTTAATGAGGACTGCAGGAACTGATCACTAGGCTACGTTCTCTTGCTACTGACCAGTGAAAGAGGAATTAGCACTCACAGCTTTGAGTGGAATGGCTGACTCCTCCATTGAGTGGAGAAAGAAAACAGAAAGCACAGAAAGGGCAATTCCATAGTTTGCATCCCATAAAGGGTGCAAGAAGGAAGAAGTGAAAAGGAAAGGCAGCAAGTAAATTTATCATGGCACTGATTAAAGGGGAATCTTGGAAGGGCCATGGTGCCAGGTGAGATTGAGCAAACCGGGGTGCAGTGCAGAAGAATTCTGTTACCTTAAGCAAACATGTAAGACAAACGTCGTCACTAACAAACGCTGCCCAGAGACAAAGTGTTTTGAGATTGCTGATAGCCATTTCTGTTCAGTTAATGTAGGTAGCATTCAGATGTCAAGCTGAGGTCTTCTAAGCTTGTCTGCCTTGGATTTAAGTACGGTTAGCTCTATTTTCCACTCATTCAAAAAAATATGTATTTAAGAATGTTGCTTATGGCATCGACAACAACAAGGCTATCAAACTCCAACCACTAGGAATTTTAAAAGAAAGCAAAGAGAGAACAAGCTTTGTTTTCCTTGGTCCAGTAAGGCTGTGCTGTGTAATCTCCTCATCCTAAGTAGAGTGTGCTATTTCATTTTCTCTGTGATTACAAGGATATGTCTGGACTCTAGTTGGCATATTTATCCACTTCTCCAAAGGCAACCAGACAGAAAAGTTTCACATCTCCCATGTTTTCAGCAACAGTTGCTGAAGATACTGTGACACGCATGAAATGAGAAGAGCGGGCAAACCTGAACGCTGAAACACCAGTTTCCTGATTCCGCTGGCATATTTTGCCATGCAAGAGGCAGAATCAGATCTTGTTGTACCAACAGTAGCTTCAGAAAGAGAAGTGATTCAGCCATTAATACGTTGACAGAAGCATTCTCTACACCGAGATTTATTTTAGGGATTAGAAAAAACATTTCACATAATCAAAACTATTTTCGAAGTGTAGAAAGAGAAAAAAGCACATTGCAATGTTTACCCAGGATTCAATATTATGCAAAAATTTTAGTCACATGAATTTTCTCAGGTGAAAGTGGAAAGGATTCACTAATGATGCAAGTAATAGAACAGATTTGATTTCACTGTATACCATGGATCAATTATTTTGCCCAAATCTATCACATCTGGCTATTTGGTGAGCAGATCATTGTCCTGAGAAGCAAACCCTTGTAGATACTGGTGATTGAGTAGGATTAATTGCATTTCTCTTGTTCCGCGAATTCATACAAAGTATGTGGATGCTACACTACGGGGCGTGTTAATGCCCACACCTCTTCCTGGTTGGCTTATGTTGGAACTAACTCAATTCTGCTGACTAAACTTGCCCTTTATGTGTATGCTTCTGTGTGTATTTTAATTAGGACTCTGTTTTAGATGTTATAATCTAAATGTTTATAATCATTATGTATTATTGTATGTAATGTATATATACATATAAATATCACTACATATGCTTTTGTCAACCCCCTTAAAATTGCTCAGAGTGTCTCTCTAAAATGAACACGTACAGGCTTATTTTTTACACAATAGTCTAAGAGACAAGTCGAAATGGTTACCTTAGGGGCCAAGGTATGTATGAGTTAAAATTTAGTGTTCTTATGATTGTTTGTCCTCAAGCTGTATTTGCTTTCCCACCTTTAAAATAGTAATTTCTTTTTATATGCTCGGGCCAAGTGGCCTTTTCTTCATAAGGAAGTGCTTTAAAATACTGTGGGCAATGTGTAAGGAAGTATTGTATTGGATACTTTGTAGTTTGGTGTGAAAACTAGGGCTGTCATGTCCAACTTCTAAAAGCAAGGGGTTTTTCTAAAGAAATGGATCTTCGTGCCTTTTAAAAAAGGAATTATTTAAAACTTTAGTAATCCGAAGAGTTTGATTTGTATTTTAATTTTCTCATTGGTGCTTCTTAAAGGAAGAAACGAGCCCAAGATTTCTTCTTTTCTTTTCCTAATTTTATAATCTCAATACTTCATGTCAATTTGGGGTTTCATTTCTCCCTATTATTAAAGAGGGTCATTGATTCAAGATCCATAGCAAAAATTCCTAAAAAACCCACATGGTTTGTTTTAAATATGTCTGATTTCTAGATTGCTACTTTCACACAAACTAGAAACATTGAGTAGCTGATGAATTGAACACATACCAAGAGGTGAGGGTGCAGAAAAAACTAATGTTCCTTTTCCATGTAGACTGGAAAATAGAATAATCCTACACAAACTTATTAATGTTAACTTTATAAAATTTTAAAAGATCTCTTTTGTATTTTTTTATGCATTTGTGTATGTATACATATTTAATTTTCAACTCCATTACTACAGAGTTGAATTATGAGTAACACATATTCTGCAACATGTTTGTAAATAAGATCTTTCTTCATTTGGGGAGGGAGCATATCTTCTTTTAGTATGAGAAGGAATGTAAATTGCCTGCAGATGATTTCTGGTCTAGGTTATAAGAAAAAAATACCATAGAGCAACATTTACTTTACAGAGCAAAAGGCAACCAACTTTTGCTCATTTCAATACAATAAACAGTTACATTTCTCAGTTTAAATATTTGGAAATGAGATATATAACACATGTGTCCTTTGTTGGAAATTTTTTTTTAAATGGTAGTTTTGTTTAAATTTGTGTTTGCCATTATTCTATGAAATCTGTGTTCCAGAAAGCAGCAGATGTATAACATGTGCTATTCAAATATAATAAAATAGCACCTAGGGAACTTTATGAAAAGTAACAGGAAGATAATATTTTTGGATGCCAGAGAATGGTATTCTTGGAATTTGGTTTAGTAAAAGTAATTGGAATCAATGGGTTAATTGTTTTTTAGAGCACTTATAAGTAAATATTATCAGCAAAGTATTTTAATTACTGTACTTTATGTGGCCTAAATGTAAGCATTTATTAATACAAACCAAGCACTCATTACAAATTTGCACAGAAAATGATAAAATATTATGTATGAAATGAAGCATTAGCATGGACCATTAAGTCCTCTATTTTCATTTAATTGAATTTGTCAGTAGTACCCTCTTTAACTGAAAACCAGTCATAACCACAAAATTAAATAATAATTAAAGAAACAACTATTGAAAGAGTTGCTTGGAAGCTAAGGTACCATTTAACCAAAACATAGCAATTTAATGTAAATTGCAGACCATGTCGACGCAGTTCTGAAAATTATGCGTCCTGTGGTTCCGTATATGTTTGATTTTGCAAGCATTTTCAGCATTACATATTAGATGTTCTAGTTGAAGAGCCAGTCTAATTCAAGAAAGCAAGAAGTGGTCAAGAGTTGCATAAATAATTATGCTGTGATAAGCCAATAAGGGTTCTACAAAACAATTCAATTTATTGCTAAATGATCAATGGTTTGGGCCCATAATATTTGTATCAACATGTAGGACTATGAGTATATGTTTTAGTGTTCTGGGTAAGCCACTGAGTAAATTGCGCTTGTAGTCCTATAAGTAAAACTCTGCCTAGAGTGTACTTTACTATTCAGTGAATATGGGCTGCAGCTTGGGTACCTTTCACGCTGTAATTATGATATTACTAGTTCAAATAACATTTTGTTCATAGCTTCTTGCCTTAAAAATTCTAACCAAAGATGTAGTTTAATGTACAAAAAAAATCTGGTTTCATTGTGTACATACACATGTGTGCCTATATTTGTAAACACATGTGCAATGCACGTATTTACTTTTACTAGTTGCCCATCTGAAAGGTCTACAACCTTTGCATGTTATTTTTTGCTTTACCTAGACACATTCCATGTTGCACAACCAGCAGGGGGAGGTAAGATTTAAGGAAATAGAAAATGAACTTCACAGAAGCAACTACTTCTGTGGAGGCAAATAAACAAACAAAAGAAGAGAGACTTGTTAAGGAGTAGAAAGGATTGTCTCTAAAGTATCTGAGATAGGTTTAGTGTCTTAGATACAATGTCAGCCATCAATTAGAATTTTGATAAACATTTGCCAATGTACTTTAAAGGTCTAGGTTTTCGGTGCTATACATAGATGGATTCTGGTTATGGAAACCGTTTGTGATTTTCCAATATGCAAACTGTAGCTGAATTTGGGTGTGTGAGTTAACTTACATAATACAAAAGGATAGTGCTCATTCAAATAAATATTCTCAATAGCTTGGAGAAAATGTTGCTCCTGTTTCAAAATTTCCCGGAATCATGCCTGCTCGTATAGTGCATGATTTGTATGCAGCAATTCATAAAAGATAACCACCCAAGTAACCAGGGGATTTTTCAACTTTTACAAATGTAATTATTTAAAGTGTAATTCAAATTATATTTTTTGTATTTACATGCAAGTGATCAAATAAACCCGTGTGTAAGTTGCATGCAATGTGTTCTTGAAAGAGACTTATGTTTCCGTGAAAATGATCATTTGGGATTTTGAATAAAGTAACACTATTTTCATTTTGATAAACTCAGTTTAGCCAGGGTGAGTATTAACCCGTGTCCGGGGCAGTGGTGTGTGCCGATAGTCCCAGCAACTCAAACTCAAGTAGCTGAGGCGGGACAATTGCTTGTAGCCAGGAGATTGAGGCTGCAGTGTCTTTTTTGGTTGTGCCACTGCGCTCTAGCCTGGGCTACATAATGAAACTCTCTTTCTAAAAAATTTAAAAAAAATAAATTGAGCTAACTCAGCTTGTCTAATACTGACAACCTTGACAAGTACAAACAGGAAATGTGCCTGCAGTTAATATGAAGTAGATTTCTTACATAAAAATGCAGATTGATGAGGAAAATATTTTGAATTACATTAAATTTTTTGCAAAGAAAAATAGAAAATTAAAACCATACCCTACATGTGTAAATTGATTTCTCATTGCAAAACACTCTCCCATATTTAATTTCATTGGCTCCTCAATCCCTTTTAGGAGGAATTTATACCCATTTTACAGATGGAAAAAATACAGCATGTTTTTAATGACAATTTAAAATAATCCTTGGTTTCACAAATTATGTGGTTTATGCTTCTTTATTGTAAAAGGAGATCATAAAGTGATTTTCAAAATTATATTGTAGAACTTAAAAAGTGAGCTTTCTCCATCGATTCAACTCCTTTGTAATAAAAACACAGTGCATATAAATAAATGACCTTTCCCATTTTAGTTGCCTCAGTCTACATATTAATATTGAAACTTCAATGGAATTTTTTAGGGATTTAATTTCATATCATCATGTAAGGCAAGAGTTAAATTAAAAAAAATAAAACAAACCCTGAATTCAGTTAAGGCGACTTAGAAGTCTTTGCTAATCCTGGTATATGCAAACACATGCATAGACACAGACACATACACACATGCTGCAGAAGTCCTAATGCAATTTTATTGCATTTTTCAATATTCCCTTCTTTCTTTGAATCTAATTTTTCATTTTTCTTAGTTGACAAATCAAATAATAACCATGTATCCTTTTAGCTAACAGAATGATGTCTGTATATCACATTTCACAGATGTAGAAAGAATCTGTGTAGCTAATTTAAACACACAATGCTTCACCAGCTTATCTTTTTTTTTTTTTTTTTTTTTTTTGGTGTGGTGAGAACGTTAAAAATCCATTCTTTTGGCAATTTTGAAATATACAATTCATTGTGGTCCCCATGCCATGCAAGAGGCCACTAAAACTTATTCCTCCTGTCTAACTAGAACTGTGTACCCTTTCCTCATTCTTCCTACTCCCCCCAGGCTCGCTGGGTTCTGGTCACCACCTTTCTACTCTGTGTCTATGAGAGCTACTTTTATAAGATTCCACCTATCATGAGATTATATGGTATTTGGCTTTCTTTTGTGCTTGGCTTATTTCGCTTAGGAGGATGTCTTCCAGTTCCACTCCTGAGTCAAGTGACAAAACGTCCGTGTTTTTAAAGTCTGTATAGTATTTCACTGTGTATATACACACCACATTTTATTCATTCATCTGTGGACGGACACTGATGCTACTTTCTTTCTTTTTTTTTTTTTTTTTTTTGAGACAGAGCCTCAAGCTGTCACCCTGGATAAAGTGCTGTGACACCAGAGCTCACAGCAACCTCCAACTCCTGGGCTCAAGCAAGTCTCCTGCCTCTGCCTCCCAAGTAGCTGGGACTGCAGGCGCCCGCCACAATGCCCGGCCATTTTTTGGTTGCAGCCGTCATTGTTGTTTGGCGGGCCGAGGCTGGATTCGAACCCGCCAGCTCAGGTGTACGTGGCTGGCGCCTTAGCCCGTTGAGCCACAGGCGCCGAACCCTGATGTTACTTCCATATCTTGGCTATTGTGAATGGTGCTTCAGTGAGCACGGGAGTGCTGCTATCCCTTCAGCATACTAGTTTCAATTCCTTTAGATATACAATCGACACCGGGATTACTAAATCATATGGCAGTTCTATTTTTAGTTTGCAATATTCCAGTTTTATTTTCTTTTCAGCCAATACGTAATACCTGACTCTTATTTCAAACTATTAGTTACAAAAGAGAATCAGTGATTGGGGAACTCTAGGTTTGAGGAGGATTATAGCAATGAGAGCTCCAGTTCATACGGGCGCTACAAACACACATGTCCCACTCTGGGTGTTTCAGTGTTGGACTCAATGTTAAGTTCACAGAAGAGGAAAAAAAAGAGACTGTGAAAGACTTTGCTAAAATATCTAGTTCTTACTAAAATATTTAATTTCTTTAAGCTCTTGAATATTTTATCATACATAGATTAAACTGAGATTCATAGAATTTAATGTGGGGATTTGGGCTATTTTTGGACTTCAGATATGCTGATTTTGTTCTTCTGCAATATCAATATACTTTCTTCTAAATTCATGACAACAGCTTTTCTCCTGTAATACTTCACCACTGAAGTCTTTCCAGAATATACCTGTGTGTTGACCAGGTCCCTATAACTCTCCATTAACTGTGCAACTAATTTTTAACGTCAGAGTGAAAACATGCCACAATCCATCAGTATTTGTGGATGTATGAATAGAACATTGATATATGAGTGTGGCCATATCCCCTAGTCATAAAAAATATAGGACAAATGCTGTTGGGCTATAGTTTATCAGAGAATTTGAGGGGGTTGCATGAATATATTATGTTTTCCACCTCACTAGGCAAGGAAATCTATTCAGCACTGGCATTTTATAAAAGCATTAAAAAGACTTTTCAAACTTGCTATAAAAGTCCAGATTCAGAGTGTTAGAGAGGTAACTGGTCATTTAGTAGGCAAAGTATTTTCTCCAGTCAGATGGCCAGAATTTTGCTGAGATAATCCACAAGCTAAAAATTTTTAATTGCTTTAAGCAACAAGCTAATTTTTCAGATCTGCTAGAGATCCAACATGGACCGGTATTAGAAAGAGGAGAAGAAAAGTGTTCTGCTCCCTCAACTCTCTCAGGGACTCAGGCTGATGTAGGCTCTGACACCCGATGGTATTGACATCTCAGTGCAATGAAATCGCTAGAAATGAATTGCTAGAAATCTGCCTAGTCAATGGAAGTGAGAACAGGGGATTTTGCCTTGGCTTTCAGTTCTTTACCTTGAAATGATGCATGGCATTAATTTTATATATCTTTAGCCAAAATCTATATATTATATAGTTATATTCCACTTTGAGGGAGGGGAGGAGTGTACCCTGCCATGTGCCTGGAAAGAGAGAAGGACAGGTTAGTGAGACCATATTGTCTCCCACAGAAACCAATAGAAATCATAAGAGTGTTAAAGTAATGAGAGTTACAGAAGATACAAAAAATAGTATATTTTTTAAGTATAGTCAATTTCTTATAGTCAATTTTTTTGTTTTTGTTTCTTTGTTTGTTTTTTGAGACAAGGTCTCACTCTGTTGCCCAGGCAGGGTTCAATGGCGTGTGTCATCACAGTTCACAGCAACCTCAAACACTTGGGCTCAAGCAGTCCCCCTGCCTCAGCCTACCCAGTAGCTGTGGCTATAGGCACATGCCATGATACCCAGCTAGTTTTTTTCTAGAGACATCTCACATTTGCTCAGGCTGGTGTCAAACTCATGGCTACGAGTGATCTTCCTGCTTTGGCCCCTGAAAGCCCTGGGATTACAGGCGTGAACCACCATGTCTGGCCTTGTAATCAATTTATAAATTAAAAATTTAAACCTCCTTCAAGAAACATTTGAAGAATGAACTGAGAACTTTAAACAAATGTAGTGTCACGTTGACAATGTTCTTCTTAATAGGCCCCCATTTCAATTATGGTACCACTGAACAATGTTCACATGTACGGAGTATCACCCCATATTGCCATTGCTGGTCCTCAATAAATAAATAAACTTGTATAACATAGGACAAATTAGATCTTCCTACACATATGTGACCTCTGGTTGATGTGAAATCACGTCATTATTTAATCCTGGAGTACTTTCCACAGATTTGGATCCCAATGTTGATCCTTCTGAGCTGCCCCCTGCATCTGAAGGGTCACACGTGCACCTGGATCTATTCGTACATAGCCCTCATTTTGAGTGAGAAGGCTGATTTCTCCTAGTCTCTAAACAATGACTCACATGTCTCCCGTTAGAACAATCTGCACATATTAAATGGAACAGAAACACATTTATAGCTATTAATATAGAACATGAGGGAAAAAAAGAGATGTTGAGAAAAGGGCAAAACTAAAAAAGGTTTTAAAAAACTGGATTTTTAAATTACAACTCAGAAAAAGGATGTGATAAAAGCATGTCCACAGCATAAAAAGAAAGTACTGAGAAATACATACGATCTTATATATCCTTTTCAAACGCCAAGGAAGTGGGAGTTTGACTTATTATTAATTATTATTATTATTTTTATAAGGTTGGCAAGAAATTAATTAGCTAGCAGAACTTAATCTGAACTGATAAAAGAGCTTGGTAATTTTGATTTAGTCCACTGAGTGAGAATAACCATACATTTCATTGCAGAAACGTCGATATTGTTACTTATGGGATATTATCACCAATCTGATTGCAGATGCCATCAAATATAGATGATGTGTAGCTAATACCTAACAGGAAAGAGTCTGATTCAAAACATCTGGTCCCAAGGGTTTCCAATAAGGAATTGGGTACCTGTAAACAAAAGTCTATGGGGGGATTAAGAGATCTGGGTTTAAGTTCTCCTTAGAGTTTAATTATTACTTTGCCAATCCATGTCCCACTTCCTTCATTTGCAATGTAGGGTATGTGTGCTCAAAGACCTCCAAGGGGCTTTTTACTTCTAGTTCTCTCCGATTTTGTTAATTTTCACATTGCATTTTATTTATTAACATCTAATATGCCATATTGTGTTCCTCTTTGAAACAAAACAGTCTTCTAAGGGAGAGGCAGAGTTCTGAGCTCTGCTATGCCACATGTTTCATGCATGTAAAATGTGGTGGGATGAGGGTATTTAGAGGATTTAGACTCTTAATCTTTGAGTGTCCACAAGGAAAAACATTGAAATTAAAAGCAATTGAAAATTGATTTAGACATAAAGTGAATAGAAGAACGTTAACTTTGTATTTGCAAATAAGCTCTTAGTCCCTCCAAATCATTTGGTTTTTATTTTGGCTTTCTAATATACTACATAAAACCTTTTAGACCTCTAAAAGAATTGTGCTATAGACTAAAACAAAATAGTTTATGATGTTGCCTGTGTCCTCTGGAAAATAATGCTTTATTACAGATGTTGTGGTTATGTCCCAAATTCCCAAATCAATGTCATTTTTGTTAGAAGTAATCGATATTCACACAATAAAATAACTCCTTTGATTATTCCCTGTATTATTCTCATGAACATATTATTAGCCAGATTCTGATTTTTTTGTACTCATGAAAATTCTATCTGACTCACTGCGTTAAATGGAGTCTAAGTGATTTCTAATTTATTCTGTATGAGGTGTGTGTGTGTGTGTGCGTGTTTTCATATGTTCAGAACCTAGCTTAGACGTTTATATTAATTTATATTAGGGTGTTTTTGAAAGTAAATTCTTTATCATAACTAGTACTAAGATTTAATACTTTTTAACCAAAAGGGCAGAACATTCATTAGTGGAAATTAAGCAACTTTATATTTATCTTATCAAAAGAAACTATTAATGAGTAAATATACTTACAATTTTAGAGAATAGCTTTCAAGTTGATGGATGCATCAGTTACATATCACTGCTTAGCAAACCACCTTGAATTTTAGTGACTTAAAACAGCAAAGAGTTCTGAGTTGTCCTGAGTCTGTGGGTGCACAATCAGGGCATTGCCCTTGCTAATTTTCCCTGCATGCACCTGCTAGGTCATCTTAGCTCAGTGGCCCCACGTGCCCCATAGTTGATGCTGGTTGTTGGATGAAGTCCTTCAGCCCCTCTCTACGTGTCTTCTCACCATCCAGCAGCCTCCACGGGACTTCTGCACAGCATGGTAAATTGAGGTTGCCAGGGCATCTACACAGAAGCTATAGGGCCTCTTGAAGCCTGGACACCAGAACTCCCACATCAGCATCGTGGCTTTCTATTGCTCCCATAAGTGTAAAGAACAGAGAAGCAGCATCCTATTGCAAAAGAGACACAGCCACAGGGAGGTGTAATGCAATGAAATTCAATTTTATTGCTATATCACCATGGATCTTAGAACTACTAGATCTTAAAGACCTTCAAATTAAAAATTTCTCCAGTCTGCCCATTATTTTCCTTTAGAATGGCATGTTCTCATCACAGCCAGTCTTTTCTTCACTTTATAAAATAAATCCTTATAACTCCCATCCATCATTATACCAAGGCACATTATGCCTGGATGCTAAACAAAGGGACCATTCCAAAAAGTGTTGTAGATGATGACTCCTTGGTCTTCTTTGTTTCCTGTAGACCTGCCTACTAAGGGGACACTGTGACGTTAGAAATAGATGTTTTGGCCTGTAAGGTCAAGTGCTCTGAATTCAGAAATAAGACAGAGTGAGGAGTGATAATCACTCTTTAAGAGCTGTTCTTTTTTTCTTTTTTATTTCAAAATATATATTATGGGCATGCAAGTGTTTTTGGTTACCTGTTGCTTCTGAAATGCTTGAGTCAGGGCTATAAGTGTGCCCGTCACCTAGTTATTGTTCATTGCATCCATTAGATAGGTTTTTGCCCATCCATTCTTCCCTCCTCCCACCTGCTTGAATTCTACTGAGTTTTGCTACCCTCTGTTCACAAGTAAACTGATTGGTTAGTTCCAATTTAATAGTGAGAACAGGTGCTGTTGGTTCTTCCATTCTTTAGATGTTTCACTTAGGATAATGGTGTCTAGTTCTATCCATATTGTTGCAAAAGTAAATAACCCATCCTTCTTCATGGCGGAGCATTCCATGGTGTACATATACCACATTATACCACATTTCATTAATCCATTCACAGTGGACACTTGGGTTGATTCCAAATCTTTGCAGTTGTTAATTGTGCTGCTATAACCATTTGAGTTCAGGTATCTTTTTGATAAAAATAATTTCTTCCTCTTTGAATAAATACCCAATAATGGGATTGCTTCATCAAATGGTTCTTTTAGGTCTTTGAGGAATCTCCACACTATTTTTCATAGAATATATACTAATTTGCAGTCCCACCAACAATGTGGAAGCATTCCTTTCTCTCTACATCTTTATCAGCATCTATTGTTTGGGGACTGTTCGCTAAAAGCCATTTTCGGTGGAGTAAGGTAATTTCTTGATGTGGTTTTAATTTGCATTTCCCTGATGATTAGAGATGTTGGCTATTTTTTCATATGTCTGTTGGCCATTTGTCTATCTTCTTTTGAAAAACTCCTGTTCATGTGGTTGTTTTTTTATTTTTACATATACATATGTTTATTAAGTTTCCACTTTTTGCCTTCACAGAATTAAAATGGCTTAAAATTTAATAGCAACAACAGTGTTTAAGATAATTTTTTGCCTACTTTTTAACAGGGTTGCTTGACCCTTTTTCCTGCTGATTTGCTCGAGTTCTTTATAGTTTCTGGTTATTAGCCCTTTGTCAGATGTGTAGCATGAGAATATTTTCTTCCATTCTAGAGGTTGTCTATTTGCTCTGTTGATTATTTCCTTAGCTGTGCAGAATATTTTACTTTCATCAAGTCTCTTTTATTTATTTTTGTTGTTGCTATGATTGGTGTTGGTGTCTTCATAAATTCTTTGCCTAGACCCATATCTAGAAGAGTTTTTCCAACATTTTCTTCTAGAGTTCTATGGTTTCATGCCTTACATTTGATTCAAATTAATTTTTTTGTTCCTTCTTAACTTCACTACTGAATAGCGCACCGTGTCAAGAGCCCTAAAAGAGCAAAACAAACAGGGCACCCAGAAGGAAATACTGCAGGGGAAACCACCATTTGGCAGCTCATCACAAGCCTCGCTGCTTTTACTGTTAGTCTCCTCAGATGTTTATATTGTTCTCATCAACTATGTACGAAATATAAATATAATGCTAACTTCATCCCAAGAAGCAGTATAAATAAATTGGGATGGTCACAGAATGTTATTTTTAGAATTTCAATTTGCATCCTTCTTTTTAAAAAAGCAAGATTTGATGATCGATGAATGATTTCTAAGCATATTGCATTAGGATCAATTTCTTTGGGGGAAGTGGAATGCAAATTGAGTTCAAGGAAAAAAGGAACAATATACACATAAAATTTCTGACCTTTCAAGTACATCCTGTGCATATTTTCTTAAATGGTTGGTGGTAGAAACTGAATCTCAATGGTATTTAGATTTCATTGCATACATTTTAAGGAGTGGTACAGAAGTGTTCTTTTATGTGAATATTTATGTTATTCCAGAAATGCTATTCTTTGAAAATATTTAAATGTAGGAGGAAACATTTTTTCATATTTCCTTATTTTAAATTAGTGGAGATATAGTTTGTCCAATTTTTTTAGGAGTTACGTGAATACCAAAAAAAAAAAAAAACAGAGAGGCCACTGATGTATACGATACTCTAACTCACAGGCCTGGATTTCAAGGGCAAAGCTGGCAAAACTTTGGTTACCTGAAAGAGACTGACTCATCAGACACTGGGGTACAGAAAGGTTATCACTAATTTTACAGGGCTTAAGCCAAACTGAACACTAGTAATCACTGGTCACAGTGAACCACATAAGAACCCCTAAATCTAAGACTATTTAGCACAGTAAAACGAGGGTTAGTATTTGGGCTTTTCTCAGCTACCATTTAGATGTGACCCCAAAAGATTAATGGTTAATATTTTTGCATTTGGAGTACTTTGAGATGAAACAAATAAATATTGATACTCCCACAATTTATACTACTTTGGGTCTGCACCTTACATAAAAGGGCCTGTGTACTCACTCACACCAAAGCTTGCAAAGCAGCCTATTGCAGGGCTGCTTAGACGAGGTGGCCAGGCTTCCGTTGATCAAGTTTAAGAACATCAGCTTTAAAGGAAAACAGTTCCATCTTTCACCTACTTGAAAGCCCTATAACACTGTACAGATCTAGACACTCAGAACTCAGCAAATATTTGCTGATGATAGTAGCTGGTATTTGTCTTCCTTGACATAGCTTTTTGATATTCATTTTTGAACAATCTAAATTCAGTATGAAAAAAATCATTTCAGGAGAGGGTGAATTCACACAACCCACTTTCAACATAGTTCTTAAAGCAGTTTGTAATAGACCAGCCTGACTGAGGCAACACCTAGCAAGCTGAAGCCTGTTCCATTTTGAACACACCAAGAACAGATTCTTGCTTTCATGCTTTGAAATGTTCTTGTCTCAACTCCAGATCAGCCTTTCCATGAAGCATTCATTTTATGCAATTTCTTAATTCACATATTCTACTTTGAAATACTTTAATATTTAACACTCAAACATAAGACAATGTATAATAGAAAGCAAATGACTAACATGTCTATGACCTTTCCTTCTGTCTCCATGCTTGCTTAATTTCTGAGGCTACCACTATCTAGAATTTTATCCATCAAAATCCAAATCTGAATTTTGACAATGGGAGATGCTAATTAGATAAGCTTATCACTATGGATGGATAAGATGAGGATATTTTCATGTGAATTAAATATTTGTTGATGTTAGTACTTAAGTTTCCTATAGTATAAACATAGAAATTAATCTAAATACTTTATCTATCTTAATTTGAATATCTCAAGCATGACTACATATACAGTGTGAAATCAGTGTATTTTATACAATATATACAAGCTGATTTTTAATATACTTTGTTTTACATAAAGATCTTCAAAATTAGTCAAATACATAAAAATGCTCTTTTTAAAGATGAGTACACAAATTTCTTAAAATCACCATTATTATGTACACCAAAAGAAAAGATTGGCCTGTCACTTGTACCCCTTTATTAGAAACACTTCCAGAACGCCATACTTATTCTACAAGTAAAGGCTGAATCCAAATCTATTTGTTGACCCAATTACCATTATATATTACTTACTTTAATTGCTAAGCTAAAAAAAAGAAAGTCATAGCCAAGCTAGGGTGGCCACTGTGAAATGCCAAATACAAACCTATATGATAGCAGTAGCTACTGTTTTCTGAGTGCCTAACAAGTGCCTGGCACTGTTTTAAGGTTTGGCATCTGATTAAATCTTTGTAACAACCCTATGGGGTTGGCAGTGTTACCTGCATTTCAAAAATATAAGGACTGGAGCTCGAGGAGTGTAACAGCCCCCAAACCACAGAACAGAAGATGAAATCAGGTCTTAAATGCATGTGATCTGGCTCTAGACCAGTTAGCATTTAAATTTAAATAGAGAGTAATTAAAATTAAAGAAAATTTAAAATTCAGTTTCTCACTGTCACGTCCGTGGCGGACAGCATAGATATAAAACGTTTTCGACATCACAGGAACTTCTAATGGATGGTGCTATGCTACATTGCTCCCCCTTACCCACCACTAGGAAAAAATTAAATTACAGGATTCCTTTAAATCAGGAATGACTTTGTTCTATAAATGACACTCACAATATTTAATATGCTGATTATCCTCCCTTGTTGACTACAATTAATACTTTGTTGCAACAGAACCATTACACAGGCAAAAAGTTTTCATTGAGAAAATCTAAGTGACAACTACCACATTCTACACACAGACACTAAATAATGCCTGAAATATGAAAATGTGCCGAAACAATTAACCAAATTAAAAATGCTGCCAACTCCCGTCTCACCAAGGAAAGATGGCTCATAAGAAAGTGTGAAGGGATTACAAAATTACATTTAAAACAGAAGACAATTAAAATTTCTGCTTACTCACTTTTTAATGTTTAAATAGCAATTGGAACATTAGTGATGTGGATCAGAAATACTGTAGTCTGAAGACAATTATTAAAAAGCTGACATTATATATATTGAAGTTTAAATTGAAATTCGGGGACTAAATATTAATGCTCAGTACATGGCAATAAAAATCCGCATAGCTCATTAGGAGTTACAATAATTTCAAAGTATTCTTTAATTTACAAAATACGACACAGTTAAATTTTATTTAAATAGCAAAGTCTCAAGAAGAGTTAGGTGATTTTCTAGGTGAAATGCAACATGAAAGGGGAGGGGGAAGGCAACTTCACTTACCCTTAAAACTACCAAAATACATTTCAAAATAAAGCAGGTGAGCTAAACTTTTAGAAGGTACTGTGATTTCTATGCAAGGTTGTCATGCTATTGCATACTGGTAGAAAAACATGATCTGCGCAACTTGTCTAAGACTAATCTGCTTTAATAGTTCTAGTTTTCAATCCAGATTAGCTGCCTTACAGGTTCTGAGTATGTATGATAACATACAATGTGGAAAATCTTTCCAAACAACGTTGGCCCTCAGTGATTGCTAAATGTACTTGTGTCTGCGTTAGAGGATGTTGGAATGGGCATTCACATTGGCAATCTCAGGACAGACAGCACGTTCTTCCACACTAACAATAGTGAAAACTGTGGGCTTCTGGCTGCCTGAGGTGCTTGGGAAAGAGAAATGAGTGCCGTTGTCTACCAGACATTTTAGTAAAGTTTCTATAAAAATACAGAGGAAAAGCTTCAGCAGTGAGTGCGCGGTGCCAACTGTTAAGATCTCGCGTCTACAATCCTATCTGGTCTCGCTTTTCTTCTCTGTACCCTCTCCTGGGTGGAAACGGCAGCTGCAGCCCCAGTCCCTGCCGGAGCCTCTGGCCGGTGTTTGAGGAGGTGTTTTGAGCCACCTCTGCTAGTCTTAGTCCAGGCAAGAGAGTGTGGAAGACCAGGGGAACCTGAAAAACCCGGCGACTGTGAGTCTTGAGGGATTTACATCGAGTGCCCTTTCGTCGTTGCTGTTGTTTTATAAATGTCAGGAGAGCGAAATTTAACATGTCGAGTTTTATTACAATCTGAAATACTTACACCATCAGAAGGAAAAGTTCAAACTGATCATTAGGTCTCTCTGCTGAGTTCCAAAGGTAAATATTTGGAAGAAACAATACAATGAGAATTACTGCATTATGAAATTAAAAACATGAAATAAGGTTGAGTGTAGGCAAGATTTAGTGATTTATTTTTTTAATATCTGAAAGGTGATATTTTAAGTCATTTTTAGAAAGGATAGAAGTCTCCTTTCCTTGAAACCTTAACCTAAATCTTTTCAACGTTTGTTTGGAATTTTTGCCAATTTTCCTTACAATGTATAAATACATAAACACATGGCATAAAGAACTAATAGTATCCAGGTCTCCAATTAAAAATTTCAACTACCAGTAACAAAGTGCATCTGCTGAGGGTAAATTAATGTTTGGTAAATTCTGCCTATTGTACGTTCAAATAATTATATTTCAGACATAAGTGCAACAATAATAGATTATCTAATTTGTACCTCTGAGTGTCTTACCCAAATATTAAAAAGAAATCTCATGTACTCACATACACCAAAATAGCATAAGTGAACAAATCTAACAATTTGTGATGCTAATTTTAACTCCAATATTCTTGGTACAGTAAAATTAAGATCACTGAATAAAGTGATAATCTTATTAGATTTACATCAACGTGTTAATTATTTGTAATTTTAAACGGCATTTGAGGGAAATTAGGAAATATTTTTAAATTCATATTTACTCTAAAATTTTCAAGCCTATAAATTCAGACAGTCTCACTTGAATCCACAAATATCTTAATTTGCTTTGAAGAGAAAGTATTTTTTCTTTCATTCATATAATTCAAAACAGCTAAACAGATTCTACTTCAACAATTTAAATGATTCACATGTGAGAACAAATATGGAAAATCTAAGCCCCAAACAAAATTGCAGACTTAAATTATAATGATAATTTAAAATGTGTGTAATATAATTATAGTATAGGGTCTGCTATAATGAGCTCGGCGATACTATATCTATATCAAATGTGTTAGGACCGTGATATTAGATATGTCTTTCTCTGAGCATTATTTTACACATTTCTGAATTATGATACCTGTGCCAGAATCAGTCTACTGTATCAAGGATTTTTTTGGATGGAGAAATGAATTTTTTAAATTGTCAAAACATGATAGAGCAAACTTTCATTTTCTACATAGGATCTACTAAAATATGAATATCAACTATGTATGAATTTTAAGTGTACAAAGATAGTATATATTCATTTGGAAAATATCTCTAGAAGAAAGTTGAAGATGCATAAATTGATAATTCAGATTCAATAATTTTATATAATCAAAACACGTTAGAAACATTTAACTACTGAATATTAATTAATGATCATTATGTCCTTCCACAAAGATGCTTAATTGGCTTTTTTATACAAATATTTTTCTTTCACAAATCTGTTTCTTATAGAAATACTTCAAACCACGATGCAGACCCTCTTTTGACAGTTGCACCTTGGCTGATCATTAAACTAATATTCTATCGTTGAATTGTCAATTATACAGCATTACTCCACATAAAAGTTTAATGCAGTCACAGGATACTATTATACACCGTCATGTTTACAGTGAGTAGTTCTGTGACAAAACACAGGAGGATTATCCTATTTGTTGTTTGATATAGAAGTACTACTTAGATTAAAACATGCTTGATTCCAGGTTGAGAGAGGGAGGTGATGCAGAGTTGAATGGTGATGGGCTGTGCACTATGAATTCAAGAAATAAAGAATATTCAACTGCATACATCCAAATAATCATCCATTCATTCATGCCTTTGTCCAGCTTTCCATCCACCTATCCATCAATTCATTAATCATCCACTTAAGAAAGAGCAAATGGATAATTACCACGCATAAAGCCCAGTGCTAGGATAACACGGATGTAGGCACAATGGGCCCAGCTTATCCCCTAGTGGTGAGACATGCATACAACTAATTAAAATATAAACTCTGGCATAATACTGCTACATATATATTCCCCCCACCCCAGGGTGGCACTTAAAAAGGTATGAAAAATTTTTGATGGGGAAGCAGAATAGGTTTTCCTTAGGAAGATAGAGTGGAGTCTTGGAGGACACTCCCTTGGAGGACAGGGACAGGTAGCAGAAAGCTCCAGAGATCACCGTGTCAAGCCACTACTTCCCCATACGGATTAAACAAATAGCTGGGGCTCCACAAATATTGACTGCATAAATGAGAGAGAGAGCAGCATGTGCAAGTTCAGAAGCAGAGAAGTACCCTATGGGTTCCGGAAGGAGTTACAGGTGTGGCGGGGGTATATGGTGCACGGAGGGGCATGGTGGGAAATGTAAGCCCCAGAGAGAAGAGAAAGCCAGATGGTGAATCATATGGAAATTATGAAAACTGATGAGATAGCATCTCCCCTGCTTTGAACTCTGTTGAAAACGGCAAAATTATGTTTGGACACTGAGCCATGAATCAATAAGAGAGCAGAAAGATCAGTGCAAAGACAGGAGAACGAGGTCTTGAAATGATGCATATTTTACGGGATCATGTCTTCTTAGTTCAAAGAAATCTTCACCTTTCAGAACTAATTGCTGTACAGAAATAAACTACCCCCAAGGAAGCAAGTAGTTATTTTCCTTGTAGTGGGTAGCCTTTTAATAATGACTAGTTTCTTAATAAACAAATATCTACATAAATAGAGTTCTATCGTTACATCTGCTTTACTTCCTAATCCTTCCAATGTAGAAGCCAACCAGGGTCCAGCGTCTGGGCCTGGCTGCCAGGTGTGTACCTTGACTGATGAGGGCACAGTGACCTGCTGACCCCACCCCACCCCTGGTTTCCTGGCTGTCTTTTATCCTGAGCCCTTGCTCCTTTTTCACTCTCTCTCAAAACCCTGAGAAGCCCTGGGCTGATCATCAGCTGTCTACTGTCCCCAGGTCCTGGCCAGTGTGGCCTTCTTGGCTTAGCCCTTCACATGCCTCTTGACCCTCATTTTTGGTTTTGATTCACGTGTAGGTAATTCCTCCTTTCTAGTTGCTGATTGTGGCTACATTTTGGAACCACCCGTCATCTTTCATTTACCTTTATCAGAAATTCTGAGTTAGGCTTTCTGACATTGCCTCCCCACCTGGGATTCTGACACTAATTCTACACTTGAAAGGCTTCCAGATTTTATTTATGTGTTTATTTATTTTGGTCTTATACATCAGCTTTTATTCCTAATAAAGATAATCCCTGCTCTCTAACAGCTCACAGCCTGGACAAAGGCACACATGCTACAGAGCTCTGCCACACATAAAGTTAATGCATGAGCCGAGCGAGGTGGAAATTGGCACAGGGGACATCCCCTCTGTCGGCGGGCAGGCAGACACTCCTAGACCACCCCAGAAACTTAGCATAGGTTGTTAAAAAATGCATTTTAAATAAAGCAAGCGTGCTTAAAAGCAGAGTGCCTTTTCTTGGATTTTCAGTACAATGATATTTTTGAAAATTCATACAAAGAATTCTGAGTGCACGCACATTTATTTTCTAGCTTGCTTCTCTGCAATTTTGGATTGTACACGTTACAGCGTAGCTATGTATCAATACAAGTATAGCACAGAATACTCCTTCCCAGCAGAAAAGTCTTCTTAAGAGCCTGCTGCTGCTTGTGGTGAGAAATATGTGAAATAACTCTTTCACAAAGTAATAGAAGTTTTAAGTCAAATTATGCTAATTTTTACATAAATAGACACAAATTTAGGGGGGTAATAAGATGCAATATGAATCATGCCCAATCTTCTAGACTGCCCTTATGGAAGAAAAAGCATTTTTTTCTAGTTAGGAGACAGGAAAAAAAAAAAAAAAGATATGTTAAGCTATTTCTCAATTGCCAGTTGACTCATTAATACATATTTAAGAGATTCATCCACTAATAAAATCACCTATCTTTCCCTCATCTAAGAGTTCCAAACAAAAAATTAATTTACTATCTGCCAAAAGGGTAAGATCTTTTGTCATAGCCACTCTATTCTGTAGACACATTGGCCTCTTATGTAAAATAGACCATATAGAGCATAGTTAATTTTATATCTTTGTCCAGAGTTGTGCAGAGATTTTGAGATGATTCCTCAGTATGAATACAATTTTTTCTTAAATATCAGCTCTCCATAGTCAACTAGTTAACTGCTGCTGCAGTGTCCTTAAATGTCAAATGACTGTTATGGCTCTTCTAAAATACTTAAATGGAGGTTTTTTGGTTTTGTTTTCATTTTCTTTTTCACATCCAACTGCCACTTGTCTCTCAGAGACAGTCTTAAAGTTTCTAAATGTTCTAAATGCTGATCTATTCCATCACCACAATTACCTTCACCAGTACCACCATCACATCACATGCAATTATAATTGACTTGCTTGAAAAATGGTGGTTACTTGCTGAAATTAATCAAAGGAAAAACACTTTATGCAAAAAATGTACAGTAAGCAATTATCCAATTGAAGATCTTCTCTTTCCTTCCTCCCCTCGTTCCTTCCTTCCTTTCTGCCTTCCTTCCTTCTTTCCTTCCTTTTGTTCTACTTTCCTTCCCTTCATGTTTTGATTTGTTTTTTGCTTCTGTTATTCTTTCATTTTCTTTCTTCTTTATTTGTACTTCGCTTTTTGTGCCCTTAGCTTCATAGTCTGTGTACATTCTGCTTCTTCAAAGACAGGTTCTGCACATACAGAGGACGTCGTAACAGATCCTTCTTCTGTTCATGATTTGAAAAAACAGATGACCAGAGCGGTGCCTGTGGCTCAAAGGAGGAGGGCGCTGGCCCCATATCCTGGAGGTGACGGTTGAAACCCAATCCCGGCCAAAAACTGCCAAAAAGAAAAAGAAAGAAAGAAAAAGAAAAAAAACAGGAACAGACTAAAGATGGTTGAGATAGTTCATTTCGCCCTCATATCATGTCATGCTATTTTTTAGATATTTTGTGCAATGAGAGTGCTATGTTTTTGCTCAAACTTACAGAGGACCAAACAGGCAGAAATAGCTGCCATGTCTGTTAAAAGTTGTTGAAAATGAAAAAAGTGAATATTAACAATTCTGTTGGGGGTTATAGTTTCTCTTTTACTGAAGTGTCCTAAGGAATCATCTTTCTGCATATTTGGTTAGGAAAAGTCACAAGTGCCTTCTGTCTATGTTACACCGGTTTGGTGGAAACTAGTGCCCCAGGCCATTGCCTAACTTGTTATTTCACCTTCCTACACGTCCCATGAGTAGAATCCTCCCATCTTTGAAAAGACCTGACCTGGCAGATGGATGTGAGCACCCTCACCAAGGGTACAACTGGGTGCTGCTACGTGGCTAAACTATCCTGGCTTTCAAATATATGTAGACAAATTCGCAGTGATGTTAGGTTGTAATTTATGATTTGGTTCTGAAATTGCAAAATCACTTTGATGTGAACTGCTATTCTCTGAAACCATTCCAGATGTGTCTAAAACTCCAGCTTTATCAAACAAAACTTTTAAAAATGTAATAACAATAATAGTTAATATTAAAGAAAAAGAGCTCATCACTATTTAGAGTTTGATGAACTTTCTTGGCTTGTCTTGAACATTTTTTTGGTTGGGCGAAATTTGTTTGACCAAGTATTTCCCCCTTAATTTTTAAACCCCTGAGTATTACAGAGGAAACTTAATCCATATGTTTCTGGTTCACTGCCCCTTAAATCGTCAAAATGTTGTTTTCCAAAAGCTTTTTAGTGCTAAAAGAGGTTTATCAGACACTATACAAGTTCTTGAAAGTCTTTTTTAACCTCAACGTGTAGATCCCAGTGGACATGAACTCAAACTTCTAGAGTTTGGTTCTAAATGTAACATCAACAAAGCTTGTCTGGCATCCAAAGTGGCCTGACTGCTGTTAGACTTTGAAAAGTACTACATTATTGAGAGAACACATGTGTTGAATGGAACATACAAATAAAAGCACACAAACAGCAAAGTTTGAGGGATTGACGGCAAGCCTTCCAGGGAATGACTGTTGTGTAAATTCTATTTGATTAGCTTTCCTGCACTTGCTAATTCCCTAGCCACCTCTTCCCCACCCCTGGAGGCTCTTCAGCTGCAGTTTATCCTGGGTAATTCCATTTCTGATACAAAAAGGGGAATTTTTTTTAAAGTGAGTATTCTGATAATCTTGTCAGAGTAAAAGGCATAAGGAAAAAGACATAAGAACTTATTGTCTAGAATGCATCTTGTAATTTCCATAATTCACTAAAAAAATTCATTCGCCGCCAGTTTATTTGATTTAACATCATCCAAAGTGTAAGGTTACATGGAATAAATAGCTAATTGGGTTAATTTAATAGCAGGTTAAATCTTTCTTTTATTTTGTCTAAAAGGCACATTAAAATAGTGCCATTTTCAAGTGGTCTTGGAAATCTAAAGTAGAGTTTCTTGATAAAAAAATATATAGCTTTCCCACTGCTGGGTTTATAGTGGGAGTTGCTGGCAAGCTTCCAATTCACCGCATGAAAATCTAAGCTGCCTGTATAAGTGCAGAATTTAGTGTTGGGTCTTAAGGTTTTGCTTGGCATCTTGCCAAAGATGTTATGCATTTAGCTGGGAAAATTGCCTAGAAGTTAATTGAGAGGAAAACACTAATATACAATCTCCCCCCTTAAGAAAAAAAAAAAAAGCCACAGATATGCATATGGTGCTGTTCATTGATAAGATTTGTATGTATACAATAAAGACTTATAGTAAAGTTGCTTAGGGTGGATTTTCACTGATTATCCACCCACCATATATCTGCTCCTGTGACAATGTCAGGAGTTTCTCGAAGATCAGGATTTCCCCACGGTGCTTTCGCATTAGAGGCACGAGGTCACTGAAGTCCCTTTAAAAATGTTAGTGACTCATGAATAAGTCCCTCAGGAATTCAGAAGAGAATATATTTTAACTTCGTCTCTTTTTTCAATAAATGATAACTGTGTACATGTATGGGGTACAATGTGCTGACTTGATAGACAATATGGAATGCTTACGTCAAACTAATTAACATAACCATCACTTCACTTATTTGTTGTGGTAAGACATTTATATTCTACCCTTAGTAGTTTTGAAATGTACCATTGCATTGTGCAAAAGAGGTGAGGTCCCACCCAACACCCTCCTTCCTCCCGCCCTCGCCCCTCCCCTCCGCTCTGCCGCCTCTCCCCTCCTTCTTTCTGGACTATAGCTGTGTTTCATCATTTGTGTGTGATTATATATTGGTTTCATAATAGTCTTGTTAACTCCATCTCTTAACAAATATTTTTAAAAGGGATATTTTACTGCAGGATCTCAGTCTCTTCTCTCCAGACAAGATGGGTAGAATTTGCTCCTGGTCCTTCTGCCAGAGGAACTTTGAGCCTCAGCTGAACCTCTCCTGCCTGAGTTAGTTCTCTAGCTGGGTCTTTTGGGGGCTCGAGAAGTACTTCTTATTCAAGACATCATGGCTTTTTATTTTGCCAATAGTCCGAGTACGTCAAACTCAAATTTCTTATTCCTGGTAGTAACGTATACTTTCTTCTCGCCCCAATCTTTCTCTCTGGTGTTTTACATTATGCCTTTATGATAGACCTCTCCTCTTTAATCTGTGATCTTTTCCCATGTGTGGCATGCCCCCTTTCACCTTTTTTTTTTTTCTGATTGTAGTCATGACAGAGAACCACCATGGTTCCTAAAGAATCATCTTCTGTATTCCTTCTTCAAAATGAACGTGAAGAAAGAGGCTGGTTGTCACACACACACAGTGGAAGCTCTGCAAGTTGACCACCCAAGGGACTAACGAACTGGTCAACATAAAGAACTGGGACTACCGTATTGACACATACATGTGGCACATGTCTGGTCTGTGAAAATTAGGCCAATTTAAGGTAATGGTCAATATGGAGAGGTGGTCAACTATGGAGGTTCTACTGTATACAAAATATAGTTAGTTCCTTGTTCTTAGTAGATTAAGATTTATCTGGGAGAAACCCCTAACACAATCATGCCACATTAGTAATTAATTTGCCCTTTCCTGTGCCTTCCCTCCATTTACAACCCCATCCTTTCTTAGTGATGCTTTAAGCTTCAGATAGAAAAACAACACTTCTCAAAATGAGTTCAGCCTGAAACTGGAAAGCCCTGCTCGTCAATGACAAAGCTCTCGCAGTTAAGTGGGCTCCTTGGTCAGTTTCAGAGCCTTTCTTTACTGTTCTCACTGTGGTCTTGGAGAAAGGGCCTGAAGCGGGAGGGAAGTAAAGACAGAAGAACAAAGCTGGGGGGTATGCTTGGGACTCTAAAGGAAGGGAAAAGTGATCCTTTAATTAAGATGAGTGTCCTTTTGTACCTGCCCTGTATCCTTTTGATGTGTGGAGGTAGAGGGGACAGGAGCACAGCAGAAACAATGAGAGTTGCTACTGTATGAGTTCCCTCTTCTTATGCTTAATCCTGTCCTTATTGAGGCGTTGGGTGGAAAGCTGATAATTTTGGTGAGCCCAAAAAGGAAGGCAGTGGCTTGAATTCCTGCCACCATGCCCTTGGTAATGAACAGGCCTAATGAATGCCAGTAAGTGGTAGGAATCTGTGACCAGCTGCACTGGGGCAGGTAATACAGCTCGGATTTAATTGGGAGCAGGTATTGGAAGGCTGTATTACTTTAATTGGTGAGGGGTTTTCTAAATGGAAAGGACAAAGTATAATGGACAAATTGTGTAGTACAATAGCACTTAAGCTGGGATTGTATGCATTCGTTAATCTGCTGAGGAATGAGGCAATTCTAAACAATTTTCTCAGTGAAACCAACTCCAGAAAGCTTGTCCCTTTTGTTCTCCCTTGGGAAAATGCAAGATTGAAACAGAAAATACCTTTACCGAGGCAATCATTTGCCACGTGTGGAAAGCGGATACAGCTGTAAACTATGAAAAAGGGATCTTTGTAGTACAATAAAGGATGGAAAAAGAGATAAAGCTTGGGATAAGAGTGGGCTTGTCACTGCATCTAAAGGAGGAATAAAGTGATGGCATTTACAGTGACAGATGAGACTCTAAAGAGAACTCAGGACAGTTTAGAGAGGGAAATTTAATATTTAAAAGAAAGGACTGTGATAATTAAAAGTAGCATTACATTAAACTGTTACACATATCATTAATGATAGAAGGAAACAGGTGCCTTTTAAAAAGTTAATGATTCCTATAAAACCATTCTGGAGATCTTATACTTTTAAAAATCTGTATCAACATAAACCTGGACTCACAGGTTCTATTTCCGATTTCTGAATTTCCTTACGTGTATAAAAAGCAATGCAGTTAGCATTATCCTCCAATAAGTATAGGGCATTATCCGTTGAAGAGCAAGTGCTGGACAGCTAGGAAGAGGATGGGCTGTGACCAGCCTTGTAAACACTGCTACAAAGGGCTCTCTTATGGAGATGTGGGCATAAAAAATGAGTCAATGGGACATTCACAGTAAAGCACATGTCATTGCCTTGTTTCCTTTGACAATTTATATTTGACAACATCCAATAGCTTATCTATGAAATGGCGTGTATGAGAAAAAAAATAATTGCTTCTAAGATTTGTGGTTCAGGGATGAGCTCTGAGGTTTTTTTTTTTTTAAAACAAGATTTTCAACTGCTTCCAACTTAGTGGTAGAAGAGCAATTGTATTTGGAATCCTTAATGGAGCTCTTACACTTGTATATTTCATGGGGGGGGACTGGAAAGATTGAATGTCCTTTGGAGTTCACAGAGGTTGGTCTGTGGGAGGAGAAAAACAAAACAGCATAGTGGGAGTGTTGAACAGACTTTCCCAAGATCCCCAGGTGGGTTTCATATATTGCCTAATGGGAAGAGCGAGACCGATTCAGCTTTTCACACTGGCTAGAAAGGCTGAATTATCTTTCCTAGGCTATTGTTCCCAGCTAGAACCAAATCTACAAAGCTACAGTTTACATAAAGAATTCTTTTGAAAGAAAACGATTTTGCTATCCACCCATCTAGATCCCACATATTGGACAGCCTAGTTTTTGGCTTCAGTCTCCAGACTACAAAAGGTAGTGAAAAAATGAACTGAGGGCAAATTAATTTTTATACTAAATGTTAAAAAATAAACTCTCCCTGTCCATTGGTGTATAGTGGCAAATCCTGCTTCAAACTCAGCAAGTGATGCCATAGACCATAAGATAAAACCAAAAATAAGTTACACTCATCACAACATACTAGCAAAGAGTAGTCAAGACATACATACCTTAGCATGTTTACAGAAATATTTATAATGACAGAAACTCAAAATTCCTTACTGGTCCTCTACATTAAAAAAAATAAAGCCTGTCATATTGCTTGGGGCCAGAGTGTGTGTGTGTGTGGGGGGGGGGCAAGGTAGAAAATAAGAAGCTAAATTTCCAAGTGATTCTTTTTTTTTTTTTTTTTTTGAGACAGAGCCTCAAGCTGTCACCCTGGATAGAGTGCCGTCGCATCCCAGCTCACAGCAACCTCCAATTCCTGGGCTCAAGCGAGTCTCTTGCCTCTGCCTCCCAAGTAGCTGGGACTACAGGCGCCCGCCACAACGCCCGGCCATTTTTTGGTTGCAGCCATCATTGTTGTTTGGCGGGCCCGGCTGGATTCGAACCCGCCAGCTCAGGTGTACGTGGCTGGTGCCTTAGCCCATTGAGCCACAGGCGCTGAGCCCCAAGTGATTCTTTATTTTAAGAATTGTGACCTAGAGCATGGAAGGGTTTAACTATACTCAAAACTCATCCAAGCTTGAAATTGACACATACACGTGGTCTGAATGTGATGAAAGTTGGTGATATGTGACTATACTATGTACAAGTGTGATAAACTCTGAATCAACAAAATAAATACAGTAATACAGGTCAAATTTGCATGAAAGCTCTGCCATCAGCTCAGCGCCTGTGGCTCAATGGGCTAAGGCGCCAGCCACGTACACCTGAGCTGGCGGGTTCGAATCCAGCCTGGGCCCGCCAAACAACAATGACGGCTGCAACCAAACAATGGCCAGACATTGTGGCGGGCACCTGTAGTCCCAGCTACTTGGGAGGCGGAGGCAGGAGACTCGCTTGAGCCCAGGAATTGGAGGTTGCTGTGAGCTGGGATGCCACAGCACTCTATCCAGGGTGACAGCTTGAGGCTCTGTCTCAAAAAAAAAAAAAGAAAGAAAGAAAACTCTGCCATCCAGGCCCTAGAGTTAAACTGAAGTATCCTTCTGTACTTGCTTAACTTACCTTTGTGTTCATTTCTCCCTTCACCAAAGGAACTGGTGAAGAATATCTCCTCTTAGTAAAAGCCTTATATAGCTTTAAGCTAAAAGCCATTTAGCATTGACAATATAGTTATGAAAAAATTAATTACCCCATGAGCCATTTATACTGGGCTAGTGAATAAGGAAGAGGAATCTTTATATACACACACACACTTATTGGGTATCTACAATGAATGATTTAATCCCTCTAGTTGGGATTAAATACTATACTCTCCTTACAATCAACAAACTTATAACTTCTGATTTCTTTATATGGTATTCAAATAGGGGGTTAGCAATCATAGATATCAACCAAATAGAGATTTCAATTAAATTTGGAAGCGTGGGAATTATAAAAGGTATAATTAAACTCTTTTCTGCCATTGAGCTAACCAGAGATATAATCACCAAATTGAAGAATGAAAGTAGAGTTCAAATAGAACATGCAGGTTTTATGAGATAAATTCGTGCATATTTTGATAACATTTCCTAGGAATCTGCTTCTGTACCATTTCTTCAACTTGTAATTTGTACCTTTGACAGTGGTATTGGCCACAAAATAACACTGTATTCTCCTAGAGTAAAGAGAAATAATTTAGTATACTTAAGTTTAGATTTGATGCTCAGTATTTATAACTTATGTTCTCCATTTACACAGTGGGAGAAACAGAGAGACCTACTTATACACAAACACACACACACATATGTATATACACCATCATACACACGTGTATGCACATCCTCACACTTGCTTAAAATATTAGATATTATGTGCTATCATAAAATATTATTATGAATTTATAGTTTCATCCATGGAAAGGAGGTTCAAATTTTAAGAAGCATATTGTTATCACTTTAGTAGGAATAATAGGTACAAGAAATATGTTCTTCTTAACCTTTTCTAACTTTCCCAATATAGGTGTATATACCAATAAAAATAACATAAAATGGCAGTATTAAATATGAATCATACTTTGTGTGTTTAGGTAAGATATATCTAAATGGAGAGAAACATATAGATTTACTTAATAAATTTTTCTGAAATATTTTAAGTGAATTATATTTATGCATCAGTATTTGATAATGTCTCTGGAATATCACACAGTGAATATTCATTAATGGTTTTATTTCGAGACTTTTCAACTTCGTCTGGAGTATGCATAATTTTTTTGCTTTTTGTAACATATAACTAACTAATCAATTTAAAAAAAAAAAGGCCTTCATATGGTAAAAGCCCTTTCATTGTTCAGAATGGAGATTAAACATAAGAAATAAAAAGAAAAACAGCAAAGAAAAAATTGAAGCTTATTTTAGCTAAAAAAAATTTATGAAGAGTTGCAAATGTGATCCCTTGCATAAAATCAGGATCTAGTTATGCCATTTCATAAGATAGGCAAAAATAAATTCACTCCACCATAGCGTAGCAGAAGAAAATAAGCTTTCACTTTTTCAAGGTCTTAGTATAGAAAAGTTTGTATGAGAAATGGATATGTAAATCTATATCATACTTGGGTATTAAAGCTGGAATTTATTTTATGTTTTTCTTAATTCAGATAACACATTTATTATTTTCAAGTCCTACTTTGGTATATTTTGAATGTGGCAATTTCAACATACATATTCCAAAAGCTCTAGCATAAGAAAAAACAAAGCCATCAATAGGATAATTCCATAATACAGGGCATATATATATATGTATATATACATATATACATATATATATATATCATGGAATATATATATATATATCATGGAATACATATATATATATATATATATAGATATATATATATATATATATCATGGAATACTATTCAGCCATTAAAAAAGGTAGAGACTTTATATCTTTTACATTTACATTTACCTAGATGGAGTTGAAATACATTCTTCTTAGTAAAGTATCACAAGAATGGAAAAATAAATATCTAATGTACTCCATACTAATATGAAACCAACATATCAATAATTACATGCTCATATGAATAATAAAACACAAATTTAGTCTAGAGTGGGGGTGGAGAGAGGTTGGGGGGAGAGGGGAGTACAACTGGAAGAAAGAGAGAAGACATGAGGTGGGATCTCACCTAATGCACACATCGTGAAGTGTATAACACACTCCCTGGATGAGGGATCATTTACATCTAGAACTTTACCTTGGAAGTGAGAACAATGTAACCTTAAAATTTGTGCCCTCATTATTCATTTGAAATAAAAACAGAAAAAATAATGCTGCTAAAGTTTATCTCATGAATTAAAAGTACAACCATGTAAGGAAATATACTAGCATAAGGAGAACCAGAAGACACAACAAAAAGGAGAGTTGCTATTCTCAAATGCCAAAATTGGTAGAATAACATAAAAATGACTTAGAATAAAATATGTTTAACATCACTAGTGAAATAAAATGTGCAATGGAAATCACAACAATAGAATAACAAGTTGGGGGAAAATAGTAGAATTTTGTGGCACTATAGCAGAGTATGTGTGACTAAGTAATTTATCAAAAACAGAGCTTCATTTTTTAAAGTTATAGAGGCTGGGAAGTACAAGGTCAAGAGACCTGTATCAGGATATGGACTTCTTATGTATCATCCCATGGGAGAAGGTGAAAGTGCAAGAGAGAACGTGGGTGAAAGACAGGGAAAGGGGGCTGAACTCATCCTTTTATTAGGAGTACACTCGCTCAATAACTAGCCCACTTACCCGATCACAGTGTTAACACTCCTCATGATCTAATCACCTCTTAAACATCCCATCTCTCAATACCCATTACACTGGGGATTAAGTTTCCAACATACAAACTATCGGGGACACATTCCAATCATAGCAAACCACAAAGAATTTTGACACAATAGTACCTGAACTCAATTACTAAACAGAAAAATAGTATTTACATGTTTAGCTCCATAAAATTTCTATCCTGTTTATGTTCCTAGCAAGATAAGCTAGTGAATTTCCCATTTTTAACATAATTGATGAGATTTAGAGGCTGGCAACCTATAAATAGCATTAAGTAATAACTGGAAACAATCAGTAACAATGAAAAGAAAAGAGAAGTGACCATGACTTGTTAAATTAATAAGGGACATATTGGCCCTTTCATACAGGTCTCTTAAAATAAGAAAGGAGTAAGTAAAAGGTTTTTAGATATGTCAAAAACGGGAACATTTGAGGAGTGAGGTCAGCACAATGGCAGACTAAAAAGCACCAAACTTTATTCCCCAAATAGGAACATAAAAACATAAACTAAGCTGTATAAGCTAACTCTATAAAATAATCAAAGATTTACAGCAACCCAGCAAATAATAAAGAAAAAAGCATCTTCAAAATGGAAAGATGTCTTTTGTTGATTTTATTCTCTGATCCCCCAATCCCTACTTAAACATAATGATGTGGGCTTTATCGAGGCCAGACTGAGCAACAGTTCACATCCTCAAAGCAGGGGTGGGGTGGAGTAGAACAGACATTATTTGCAAATTATTGTGTATGTTCATTCTAACTTGACTAGAGGGTTACTTGAAGGACTGACTTGCTCTTATCTGTCTTGATAATCACAACATAGCAGGAAAAGCAAAGGAAACTGCTCATAAAGCCTATGAGAAGACAGTAAACCCATAGACAACTGGGACAAAAGATTCTAGATGGAGATATATAATAGACAATCCTAGTCCAGAAAAGAAACCAGGTGTGACACTTTGAGAAATTAGGGCATTCAAAGCAACTGCGTAAAAGGAGGAATTCAAAAAGTCATGAGTATGCCTTGGCAAAATGCATGCTTACACATCCTTGCAAAACCTTAATAGCACTATAGAAGGTCCCTAGACTCACAGAAGGCCTAGATAATTCATAAAAGATTACATCAGCCATCAGGCATTCTGTAAAGACTGAGAGAGGTGGTTATCCGTTGTTTGTTTGTTTGTTTTGGTGTGTTTTTATTTTATTTCTGTTTCAGATTCTGATATTCAAGAATATCTCTGTCAGAATATTAGTTAAATGCAAGCTAAAGGCAAAGAATTAATAAGTATGTAAGTATACCTGCCAAGGAATAGTCCTTGTAAAAGTAATTTGGAAAAGTTTGAAAACAAATGACTGCAATAGGCTTCAATAATCAAAACAACAACAAGAAAATATAAAACCCTAGGGAATGGATAGAATCCAATTCCCAGAGTTTCCATGTAATAAAAATCAAATGCTAATTTTCAACAATAACAAAATTCCCAAGTTATACAAAGATTCAGGAAAATGGCTCATGCAAAGGAACAAAATAATTACAGTAAAATATCTGTAAGTTGACTACCCAAGGAACTACAGAGGTAGTCAACATAAGAAACTTCCACCCTTAATATGTGGTGCTTATTAAGGCTATGAAAATCAGGCAAAGTTAAGGAGGCAGTCAATATAGAGAAGTGGTCAACTATGGAGACTTTACTGTTTTTGGCATGAACTTTTGCTGATAAAGCCCAGATACTGGACCTACTAGAAAAAGGTCTTAAAAGAACTGTGTTAAGTATGCTCAACTAGATAAGAGAAAACATTGACAAAGAGCTAATGGCTAATTCTGAAACATTGTATTTGATCAAAGAGAGAATAACATCAAACAGATAAAATCGTAATAATGAGCCACACAGAAATTCTGAAGCTAAAAATCATAACTGAAATATTTAAAAATTTACTTGTGGAGATCAATAGCAAATTTTCAGAAGAATCAGCAAACTGGAAAGCAAAACAACTGAAATTATTAAGTTTAAGAAACAAAAAAGTAAAAAGAATGAATAAAAGTGTACAGAATATATGGAAATTGAGAGACATCATAAAACAGACCAACATAGACATTATGGGAGTGACAGAAGGAGAAGAGAGAGAGAAAAAGCAAGCAAAGAGGCATAATGGCCAAACACATGAAACAAACAATAATTCTCAGAGTAAATAAGCTTGGTGAATTCCAAACTGGGTAAACCCAAGGAGCCCTAATACCAAGGCACATTATAATCAAACTGTTGAAAGCTGAATACAATGACAAAATCTTAAAAGCAGCAATAGAGAAGGGATTCAGTAAGAACAAAGGAGCCTCAATATAGGATCATTAGCAAACTTCTCATCAGAAACCTGGAGACAGGAAGGTTAAAGGACAAAATACTTAACTGTTGAAAGATAAAACAAATTGTCAATGAATAATTCTGTATTTGGCAAAAAAAATTCTTTAAATATGAAGGAGAAATTCTCATTTCCAGATAAACAAAAGCTGAACGGAGTTTTTTGCCGCTGGACTTGCCCTACAAGAAACACTAAAGAGACTCCTGTAGGCTGAAATAAAGAGAGCATGTGGTATCTTGGAGCCATAAGAAGATATGAAATTCTCCTATAAAGGTAAAAATAATGGGCAAATATAAAGACCACTGTTACTGTAATTTTAGCTCATAATTCCACTTTTTGTTTTCTATATAATTTATTAGACAAAGTATAAAAGGAATTTTAAATTGTCATTAGGTGCTCAATGCATAAATGCATAATTTGACATAGTTGTTTTGCACACTGTGACATTTTTATTGTGAACAACATAAAAAAGATGTAACTTCATAGGAGTATGTTTTATACATGCAGTTGAAACTAAAATGGTATTAATTCATATTACTTATAACTTTGAGATGTTAGATGCAATGCCCTTGGTAACATCTATAGAATGTACACAAAAGGAAAAATCAGGAAAATCAAACATGTCACTACAAACGGCCACTAAACATAGAAAAAGGCTGTGGAGGAGGAAATGAGGGACAAAAGAGCTATAAGATGCATAGAAAACATACAGTAATGGCAGAAGTACTCCTTCCTTATTAATACTTATTTTTAATGTAATTGTACTAAGCTATGTAATAAATAGTCATAGACTGTCAGGAGAGATAGAAAGCTTGATCCAACTATATGCTGTCTTCAAGAAACTCACCTTAGACCTGATATATAAATAATTTAAAAGTAAAAGTATAAAAAAAGATATTAACTACAAATAATAACTAAAAGATAGCTGTGCAATACACCAAAATTAGACAAAATAGACTTTAATTCAAAAATTGTTACAACAAGCAAAGGAGGACATTATATTTTAATAAAAGTTCAACTTACCAAGTGTATTTAACAAATGTAAGCATATGGGCATAAAATATCAGATTCACCATATAATACATATAACGTTTTGAAGAAAGATTTGAAGAGATAAACATACAATTGGAAATAATAGAGACTTCAATGTTCCCAAATTCAATAATGGATAGAGCAATGAAACATACGTTCAAAGGATATTTAGAGGATTTAAGCAATAGTGTAAGCCAATTGGATCTAACAGACACATACAGATCAGTGCACCCAATAACAGCAGGATACCCATTGTCCCCAAGTGCATAAGAAACAATCTCTGGTATAGTCCACAATTTCAGACACAAAAAAAATCTTAAAAATTTAAAGAGCTTGAAATCATACAAAATACCCTTTCTGATCACAGTGGAAAGAAGCTTGAAATGAATTTTAAAAAATAAACTATAAATGCAAAACTATATGTTAATTAAACAAAACATCTTACAAAAACCAACTCTTTCAGGAACAATAAGAAAAATTAGAAAACACCTTGAAACCAAGGAAAAAATACCAAACCTTATGGGATGCATCAAAGCAGTGATAAAGGAAAATTTATGAAAATTTGACCATTAAGTTTATAAACTTTCCATTGTACCCTTACACTGGTAGCACTGTGCAAACAACTCAGTAAGGTTTCAAAACTCTGGTATGACAGAGTCTCATAGGTGTCTTCATGTGGACAAGTGGTAGTGGCTTTTTGAGTGATCTTCATTATTATTGCATGCTTTTGTGTGCCATCACAAGAATGTCAGAGTTTGAATTAGAGCAATGAACAAACAATCATAAATTTCTGGTTAACCTTGGCAAGAGTAGAAGTGAAATCAGGGACATGTTAGTCCAAGTTTGTGGGGATAATGCCATGAAGAAAATGGCAGTGTACAAATGGAATAAATGGTTTTCTGAGGGCATTTAAAGTGTCACAAATGAAAAGCATTCAGGGCGGCCAGTAACCATCAGAACTGGCAAATACGTTGCAAAAATTCCTCTAACTGGGCACCAAAATTGTCAGCCAACTTTGAGAAGCATAGACTACCAAATAAACATCAATAGAGAAATAGGAACTCTTAATTGAAAGCCTTGGCCAACAACTCCCGGCTCTTACATCATGATAATGCACTAGCTCACACGGCACTATCTGTCAGGGAGATTTTAGCCAGTAAACAAATCACTACATTGGAACACTCTCTCAACTCACCTGATCTGGCCTCAATGATTTTTTTTCTTTACCTAAAGATATAGGAAATATTGAAAGGAAGATATTTTGATGACATTCAGGACATCAAGGGTGATACAATGACAGCTTTGATGGACAATCTAGAAAAAGAGTTCTAAAATTGTTTTGAAAGGCGAATTAGCTCTGGCATCCTGCATAAGTTCCCAAGGAGAGTACATCAAAGGTGATGGTAGTGATTTTCAGCAATGAAGTCTCTAGTACCTTTTCTGGGACAAGTTTGTGAACTTAGTTGTCAGTCCTTGTATCTATAAATGCATACATTAAAAAAGAAAAAAATTTCAAATCATCACACAACTAGAAAAAGTATTAATAGAATGAAGGGGCAAGAACTCAATGATCTCTGTTGATGCCAAAAAAATTGCAAAATTCAACATTCTTTTTTGATAAAACCACTGAATATGCTAGGCAAAGAAGACAAATTTCTCTACATTGTATATGAAAAATCCACAGATAGCACCATATTCACTTGTTAAATATGGATGACTTTTTCTCTAAGACCGTCAATATACCAAGAATACATGCTTTTATGAAGTATTATTTCTATCAACGTATTATTGGAAATTTTAACCAGAGCAATAAACAAGTGAAAGAAATAACAAAATCCTAATTGGAAAGGAAAAAATAATTGATTTCTATTCACAAATTGGAAAATCTTATATATAGATAAGTGTAAAGATTTCAACAAAATGGTTAGAATTTAATAAACAAATGCAGCAAAGTTGCAGAATTGGACATTAACATGGAAAAATCAGTTGCATTGTTATACCATGAACAATGAACGATGTCAAAAGTAAATTATGACAGAAATGTTATTTATAATAGCATCAAAAAGAAGAAAATACTTAGGAATAAAGTTAGTTAAAAAATTGTGCATTGAAAACTACAAAACATTGCTGAAAGATTGGATACCAACAAATGAAAAGATACTTCATGTTCATGATTTAAAAGAATAAAAATTGTTAAGATGATCAAAATACCCAATACAATGTAAAGATTTCATGGAATTTCTATCAAAAATCACAAAGTTTTTTTTTTGCAGAAATAGAAAAATTCACTCTAAAATTTATGCGAAATTGCAAGGGACCTCAACTACCCAAAACAATCTCAAGAAAGAAGAACAATGTTAGGGAAATCACACTTCCTGATTTCCAAACATAGTACAAAGCTTCAGTAATCATAACAGTATGGTATCCACCTAAGGACAGACATAGACCAATGCAAAAGAGAAAGAGAACCCAAAAATAAACCCTTCACTATACAATAAATTGATTTTTGGCAAGGATGCCAAGACCATTTAAGGGAAGAAAGGTCATTCTTTTCAGCAAATGGTACTAGGAAAATTTGACATCTACATGCAAAAGAACGATGTTGAGCTTGTACCACCTATACCTTTTACCACATACAAAAATAAACTCAAATTGGATCAAAGGCCTCAACTTAGGTAATTCTAAAACTCTTAGATGAAACATACAAAGATTCATGACAATGGATTTGACAGATTGCTTTAGGATAATACCAAAATCATCGTAACAAAAGAATAATAGGTAAACTGGACTTCATCAAAATTTTAAATGTTTTGCATCAAAGGATACTATCAAGGAGTGAAATTCAACTCAAAAAATGGGAAAAAATATTTGTAAATCATATATGTGATTAGGGATTAGTACAAAAATACACAAATAAATTCTAAAATGTAACAAGAAAAACAAAGAACAAAGAAACAATGGGCAAAGGACTTGAATAAATATACCTCCAAAGAAGTTATACACGTGGGCAAAAAACACTTGAGATGTTCAGTATCATTAGTTATTAGCAAAATGCTTATCAAAACCACAATGTGCTACAACTTCACACCCATTAGGACCAAAAGAGATAAAAAAAAAAAAACACAAAAAAGAAGTGTTAAGAGTGTGAAATAATTGGAGCCCTGGTTAATATTGGTACAAATGTAAAACAGTGCAGTTGCTGTAGAAAATGATATGGCAATTCCTCAAAAAGTAAAATTTAGAAGAAACAAATGATCTAGCAACTCCATTTCTAGGCAAGTACTCACAAAAAAAAAAAAAAAAAAATAGAAAGCTAGGACTCAAAGAGAAACTTATACACTGATGTTCATAACAGCATTATTCCTAACAGCCAAAACAACACAAACGTCCATCAATTTTCAGCAGGTGAGTTGATATGTACAAAGCACAATAGATAAAAAATAGAATATTAGTCAATCTTGAAAAGGAACGAAATTCCTGTGGTACATGTTATAATGTGGATGACCCTTAGAAACAATGCTAAGTTAAAGAAGCCAGTTACAAAAGGAAAATGGTAGTATGATTTTACTTATATGAATAGGCACCAGGAGTAGGCAATTTACTAAAAACAGAAAGTAAAATAGAAGTTGCCAGGGGCGGCTCAGCGCCTGTAGCTCAGTGGCTAGGGTGCCTGCCAAATATGCCGGAGCTGGCGGGTTGGAACCCAGACCAGGCCTGCCAAACGACAACGACAACTACAACAAAAAAATAGCCGAGCATTGTGGTGGAAGCCTATAGTCCCACCTACTTGGGAGGCTGAGGCAAGAGAATCGCTTACACCCAAGAGTTGGAGATTGCTGCGAGCTGTGACACCATTGCACTCTACCAGGGCTACATAGTGAGACTCTGTCTCAAAAAAAAAAAAAGAAAGGAAGGAAGAGCCAGGGGCTAGGAGTAGGAGTGGGTAACATGAGGTTAACGGTTAATGGGTACCCAGGTTTCATTTTGGATCATGAAAATGTTCTGGAAATGGACAGTAGTGATTATTAACACAGCATCGTGAATATGCTTACTGTCCTTGAATTGCATATTTAAAAATGCTTTAAAAGTATTTTATGTCATGTATACTTTAACACAATTTTTAAAAAATTTTAAAAAGAAGTCCCTCCCACTCTTTATCAATATAATTCTAGGCCAGAAAAGGAGCTTGTTTACAAAAGCATCCACATTTTTCTAGAATTAATATAGGTATAACATTTTATTGAGCAGGAAGTGGCCTTAAAACTGTTTTGTTTGTTTTTTTTTTAAACAAAAAAAGGAATCTACTGTATACAGGGAATTAAAGAGCATATAGGTGACCAAATGGCTCTAGATAAGTACTGGGGAAAAGGTGATTTTCTTAAACATTGATATTCAAAATTATTTTAACAACTAAAAATAATGATTCAGCCCACAATCACTATAATAGATGAAGAAAACATTTAACAAAATCCATGTAAAGAATCGTAAGATATTCACAATGAAACTACCAAACCTAACAATGGGGGTCAGCAAGTTTGCCTCCATAAAATCAATATGCAAAAAATGATTGTGTTTCCAGATACTAATAATAAAAAATCCAAAAATGAAAATAAGAATACAATTCTACTCACAATATTACCGAAAACAATAAACTGCCTAAAAATAAATTTACCAAAAAGGGTGTAACTTTTACACCCTAAATACATGATACATAATAACTAAAAGACATTGCTATGGAAAATTTAAAGATTTAATAGTATCAAGAGGCAGTCCATATTTTTGTTTTGAAAATGTATGCTTTTATGATAGCAATTTCTCCTCTTAATTGATTTATAAATTTAACATACCCCCTATCAAATTAAGTTTTTTTCTTTGCAAGAATTGACAAGGTGATTATAAAATTCAAAAAGAATTACAAATAATCTAGGATAGCCAAAATATTCACTTTGAAAGAGAAGAATAAATGAGGAAAACTTAGACTTTCATATTTCAAAATCACTGTAAATCTACACTAAGAATTAAAGAGTACTCCTGGCTTGAGGACAGATGTATGGATCCATGTTACAGAATTGAAAGTCCTATAATACATACTTAAATTTATGGTCAAATGATTTTCAGCAGAGGTATCAGGCAATTCAATGAGGAAAGGATAATTTTTTTTTTTTAATTTTTATTAAATCATAATTGTGTACATTAGTGCAATCATGGGGCACAATGTGCTGACTTCATATACAATCTGAAATATTTTCATTGAACTATTTAACATAGCCTTCATGGCCTTTTAATCACTATATGAAGAC
>CAUYRH010153542.1:0-37389 GCA_963574655.1 Perodicticus potto | reverse complement strand
TTTTTTTTTTTTTGAGACAGAGCCTCAAGCTGTCACCCTGGATAGAGTGCTGTGGCATCACAGCTCACAGCAACCTCCAATTCCTGGGCTCAAGTGAGTCTCTTGCCTCCACCTCCCAAGTAGCTGGGACTACAGGCACCTGCCATGACACCCGGCCATTGGTTGCAGCCATCATTGTTGTTTGGCCCAGGCTGGATTCGAACCCTCCAGCTCAGGTGTACGTGGCTGGCACCTTAGCCTGTTGAGCCACAGGCACCAAACCTATTTTTTTTTTTTTTGACAATGGAATTCCAAGCAAGATTTTCTTTGAAGGAGGATTCACCACATTAAAAGAAGAAGAAAAGAGAAAGGTTAAAAACTACTGCCTTGGGTGGCGCCTGTGGCTCAGTGGGCAGGGCACAGGCCCCATATACGTAGGGTGGTGGGTTCAAACCCAGCCCTGGCCAAACTACAAACAAAAAATAGCCAGGCATTAGTGGGTGCCTATAGTCTCAGCTACTTGGGAAGCTGAGACAAGAGAATTGCCTAAGCCCAGGAGTTGGAGATTACTGTGAGCTGTGACTAAAAAAAAAAAAAAAAAACTCCTGCCTGAAAGAATCAGCAATGACTAGAGGTTCCCCCTACATAATTCAAGCTTTAATGTATTTCATATTTCCTGGTTAGACTAAATTCAACTCTGTCAGGTTTATAGGCCCTTATTTGTGCTAAAATGAGAAATATAATTTGAATTCAGAAATATCCAGGGAGAGGAAAAAGAACACGAGTTTTGAGAAGTACATTTATTCTCTGATGCAGCTATTTCTAAATTGATTTATCTTATTATATTTAATAGCATTATTTATGTACCAATCTTCAAGTAAATGATTCATAACACAGAACACCAAAATTATCTAATTGAACAACAGAAGCCCTCTGTAAATGCCAGCTGCTGCTAAGTTTCATATACTTTAGACAAATATCCCATTTCACTGTTATAATTTCTTGGTAGAAAGATCACCTTCAATGGAAAGATCCACCAAAGTCATATTTAAATAGTAACTTTAACTATTTTGCCAATGAAGGAACAGAAGGGACACAGGGTTATTGAAACCAAGGGATACTCCATCATGCAATATCCAGAAGACCAGTGTAGAGAATTTGATCTGCTGGTGAACACACTGAGGAGTGATGAGTGGAAATGGGATTCCCTCCAGAGAAACCTGCCAACCTGTGCAAAATAATACAAGAATGTGAAATTTTGGACTTGCATTCAACTGAAAGTCACAGAAACACTTGCAATCAAGTCCTAGCTGTATAATTTAACAAGTTTGGTGAAACAGAAACCTTTAGAGCTGAACACATAAAATTATTCTAAGATCCATGAGCTAAGAAAAAACAAACCTAATTATCACCTGCTCTGAGAAACATACATGACCGCTCTAACCCACAGTGCTCTCTTCCACTTCCCAACTTCTCTGGCATTCACTAGCCACACCCTCATTTGGCATCCAAGATTGTCAGTTAACATTTTTACAGGTCTGGCCATTCTCCCCAACTAGATTATAAATTCCTAAAAGGCAACAACAATGTCTCACTTGTTTCTATATTGCCTAAATTCTTAGAATTGTGGTAAGTATTGGAAGGTGCTAAATAAATGTATCTTGACTGCTTTTTAAATCGTAGATATTGTTTATATTACTACCCATGTACAATGCTGATAGAAAGTCAGTTTCATATGGTTTTGTCAGATACTCCATTCCTGTAAATGCCAGCAAGGAGAGTAAGGGAGAAAATGAGTGGCCAGATCAGGCTGAATTGAAATCCATGCAAGCCATCAGATAACCTGCACAGTGCCTCCCTCCACGCACGTGTCAGTCCCAAAGAACCAAGTGCCCACCTAGTTCTAGGGCTAAATCTCTGGAGACATAGATTCAAGTCCTCACTATGCCAATGAGCCAAAAATTTGTCTATTTGAGCAGACAACCACTAAAGTTCTACCTCCAACTGAGCTATATTTCTATGAGTCTAACTTCAGCCCTTTACATTCCATAACAGTATTGCCTCTCCTTCTTCATACCAAAATTACCTATCTTCCATGATGTGTCCCATCATCATCATCATCATCCTGCCTATGCTGCAAGACCACTTCTCAGTTGTGCTGAAAGGGCATATCTGTTCTCATTTAATAAATACTTGCCAAGTGGCTGGTTGACTGACATGGGAAAATACATACATTTAGGGAAACTTCTAAGATATTCATGCTTTCAGTAGCAAAGATAAAGAATGGCTCCATTTGCAAATAAGAACCAATGATAGTAAATAAAACTAATTATTTTTATACTGGTCATCAAAAAAGTTTTTATCTTCATTGACAGCATAGTGACCCTGAGAATAATCCCTTGATCTCTCCCATTTTGTAAGAAACTTATTTTCATTGTCTCATTAGCATCACTAGTGTGGCAATCACTGTGACAGTAAATGGCTTAGAAAAATAATCCAGTAACAATTTTGATAAATTCTAGGGGATATATAAGCCAGAAAATATATATATATATATATATATATATATATATATACATACACACACACACACACACATATATATATATATATATATATATGAGGCATATAGAAACTAGAAGTAACTTAAATTACCATATCAGTTTTGAATAATAAAGTTTTTCAGAATCTATAAGGTTTATTCTGCGAAACAGACGAGGTAAATCATCCAAAGACCTGTCCCTAGCCAACTAATTTGTCATCCAAGTAATTAAAAAGAAAAATGGCAATTTCACTTCTTCATACATGTCAAGCAAAAACAGCCCCAATAAAATTACAGATGAAAGGGCAGTTGTAAAATTTTAGATGTGGGCAACAGAATCCTCCAGGAGATATTCAAAAAGTTATTTTTCCTTGGCCAAAATTATACCAAAATTTAAAAGGACATAACAATTTTTGACTAATGGTACAATAACATTTTGTTTCATTTTAACAGAGTGATTAGCCATTCTCAAATTAGTCATAATTACCCTTCCACAAATAATGATTAAATCTACAATTTCTGAAGAAAGTATTTATTGGGAAAAAAAAGAAAAACTGTAAATAACAATTTTACTATAAAACCAATAAAATAAAAACTTTCAGTCTAGTAAAGACTATTCAATTTGTGTTGTCTAAAGTATTATATATACCACTGTATTAAAAACAGTAAAATAAAAAAAGGTTTTCCTAATTACTTACCTCGAATTTTTGCATTAACCTTATTTTTATCCCCATTTTTAAGGAATCTTAGGGTGGTACAGACAGTAAATAGCAGAGCTGAATTCAGATCACTTGATCCCATACCTGTGTATTTAAGTGCTATGTGATGCTGCCTCCCATTTATCCACCACTCCAAATAAAACACAGGGTAGAATGAGTTATTGATTGCATAACTGCTACTGCACCATTCAGATACAGCTTATTTGGAAAAAGTGTTCAGAATACACAATTAATTCAATCCTCTATGTAAAAGGTAAATGCTCAAGTCTCATTAAAACAAGGAAGGGGTAGAAAAGTAAGAAAAGACAAAGTCTACATGCAACATCAATTAATAGAAAAACATAATTAGAACTGTCTTTACACTTAACAAGTACTAAAGACCCTTATTATCCTGCTGTCTTTTCAGCACTCTCAATGGCCTCTTAGGATTTGAAATTTCACTGCTGAAACAAAAGATGAAAGATATGTGCATACCAAAACATTGTGCCCTTTTGTGATTCCTCTTCTACATTTATTACCTAGATCTTTAAACACTCAACTAGTAGCTAAACCAATTCAACTGTATATATAAAATGCAAAATTGGAAATGCCACAAAATCAACATGACCTTTCAAGTATAACATTTCCCACAATTGTTTAGTTAATACTAGAAAACCATTTTACTGCTTTTAAAGCATAATCTTCATGTGTGATATTTTCAGCAAACATAAAAGCAAATATAGAACAAAGTACTTAAAAATAAGCCATATTTTTATGCTAAAACTGCAACTAATTTTAAACTACTACTTTTTCTGCAGTAGTTCATCACCTATGTATTAAACACACACAACTGTATTTCAAACTCAAAGCTGATATAACCACCACCATACCCCTCTAGTCACCTCCTCCAACTGGTAGGGCTCAATTTATCCAGACTAGTTTGCCTGAGGACAAAAATGTGTTGGGCAAAGGGCTAGGATAATCCCTATGAGCTAACAAGACCACTTTTGATTAATTCTAAAGTATTGGTTCAACAGCATGTTTTCTATTTTTTTGTTTTTGAGACAGAGTCTCAAGCTGTCGCCCTGGGTAGAGTGCTGTGATGTCACAGCTCACAGCAACTTCAAACTCTGGGGCTTAAGCGATCCTCTTGCCTCAGCCTCCCAAGTAGTTGACCACGCCTGGCTATTTTTTGGTTGTAGTCGTCATTGTTTGGCGGGTCCGGGCTGGATTCGAACCTGCCACCTCTGGTGTACGTGGCTGGCGCCCTAGCCACTTGAGCTATAGATACCAAGCCAACAGCGTGCTTTCTAAAAAATCATCAGATTCTACAGTCAAAAATACCTTAAACAAAAATAAAAATTAGACATTCAATAATATTACCACAAAATTAAATGTTGTATGACAACAAATGTATAGTCTTTGTATCTTCAGATCCAATCATATATCTGTTAAAAACAAAAGATATGTAAATCAATGCAAAAAGAATGTCAAACTTTCCTACAAAAAAAATCACAGTTAAGATAAACCACCCCTACAATTTTTTTATTCCATAATCAAATACAGGTCCTTGAGCCTACATGTCTGCCTTTCCCCTTTTACTACTTTTAATTCTTTCCAACAGAAGCTGAACAGAAAATACTTTTTCTTAGACTTTTTTCTGCATCTCTCCTAGCAGGAGAGAAAAATTAGTAAGACAAATGAATTCAGTCTCTACCACTCCTACCTTTATTAAATGGTGTGGATGTATATATCCTATTGGCTTTAATACCTGAGAATTAGAATGAAAAATGAATGTATTTGAAAAAAGAAATTTCAAAAATTAACTGAACAATCTCATGCCTGGCAAAAGGACAAATTATATCCCTAAAATTGAGTACAGTTCCTAGTACCTCTAAGAATTCAGTTTACATTTCTTTAATGCAAAGAAAGGGCAATGTTATAGCATGAAGAGACAAACAGTAAAATACCAACAAAGCAACTAAATTAGATATCTCACCTGTCACAGAGAAAATCAATAAAGCCCAATGAATTTATGTATGAAAAAACTTTATCTTCACCTTTTGCATACTATAAATATTCTGCTCCATTGACTGGGAGATATCTAAGAGAAGACGGCCTCTGGCAGAGGGCAAATAGGACTCAGGCTTACTGTAACAGAGCAGCATAACAGGGAGGGGAGAAAGCAGTTGGGGAGACAAGGTCTATATTCGACATAAGTAAAATAATGTTATACTGGCTTTCTCTTTAACAAGAAAAAGAATGTAACTGCCCAATCTAAGAATGAAACAGGCAGAATCAACAAGCCAAGAAATAAAACAGAAGGATTAAAGGATCCCTGAGCGTGCTGTATACCCCAAACAAAACAAAAGTGAGACAAACTCAAGTAGGAAAAAGACAAAACCCCAACCCTCTCTTACTCTGAGAGACAGATTAAGATACCACACCAAGAATAATGACAAATGCAACCAAAAATCAGGCTCACACATACACATACTCTCAGAGAAGGAAAAAAAAATGCAACATGTTTTACGATATTAAGAGAAAACCAGTACAGTTACTATATATTGATTTGGTTAAAAAAATTAGAGAAAGAAAACCAAGAATAAAACAGATGTTTGGCTGCTCAGCTTTGCTCATAGATGCTTCCAAAAACCACCAAAATAGTCATCCTAATGAGTACAAAATAGAACCTCCCTGTGGCTTTGACAGGCATTTCCCTAATGGTTAGTGATGTTGAGCATCTTTTTAGGTGCTTACCGCCATTCTTATATGTTCTTTGGAGTCCTTTGCTCATTTTATAATCAGGTGGTTTGTTTCTTATTCTTGAGTTGTAGCTTTTATATATTGCAGATACTACCCCCTGATCAAATGTATGAACCACAGGATTCTTTCTATTCCCTTTCTCAGAGTTCAGAGTTGGCTATATGTAATAATTAAATACATTTGGAGTTGTGCTAGGAGAATAGGTACTGAGGACTCCATTCTTGGCAAAGGAAAGCACCCCCTGAAAAAGAGGAAAACTAAAAAGTAATCTGAGTCAGAACAAAGAAACGTCAGGTAGTTCACATTTAAGCTAGTCATTGCAAGCAAGCTTCTTGCCTTTTTCGAAATTCTAGCCTGTTGGGAATACAGCTTAAACACACCCTGCTGGGTCTGCAAGTACTCTGAGTAATGTTCTAGGGCATTTCCTGCCCACTAAACAGGCAAAGCAGCTACCCATTGTGGAGATTTCCATTTGCCTGTAGCAGAGACCAAGGGAGTAAGTAGTTTGAGCTCTGAGATATGGGCAGAAGAGTTTATATCCCCTATCACAGAGGAAAATCCTCTGTGGTGGTGAGGGAAGGAAAATGCCTCCCTCCCACCGATCTCTTGGAGGAGATTTAACACCAGCGGCATTTTACTCCTCAGAGAATTAGCGGAACTTAACACCTCCCTAGAAATCAGTGTGTATGACCTCAAGCAGGAGGTTCTCCCAATATAAGGCTCAGATCTCAGATTTCTGAAGACTACCCATAAGATTAATAATAATAATAGGAGCTGATATGATCAATCTGAGAAACTGCTGACATCTTTGTTTCCTCCTTCATCTTACCCTCTGGGCAAATAGATTTCAATAAAATCAAAGTACAGCAAACATTCTGGGCCATTCCTAGAATCCCACGATGGGCAATGGAACCCCGAGCTCCCACTTTTAATTCTACTCTATGTCTCTCATCTTTCTTTACCATTGCTCCTAACTTTATATTTCTTCAGTCGATCGCCACCAGTTTCCGCAGGTCTCAGCAAACGCTGCTCTCAGGGCGGGACTCCAAGAGTTGAATATGTTTCATCTTTGCTTTCATTTTTATATAATATAAAATTTTAAATACCTAAAAAGAGGTATATAATGGAAAGTAAGATTCCCTCCATCCCTGTCCTCCAGCTAACAAGTTCCAATCTCCAGAGACTTGTCTTGTAATTCCCTCCAGAGATATGCTGAGCATAAAAAATATATATATCTTAATTTATCTAAAATAATTTAATACCTGTTGTTGTGCACCTGTGCACCTTACCTTTCTGACTTAAGTATATATCTCAAACAGCATTCCGTTTCAGTATATATAAACTGCCTTAGTCTCTTTAACAACTACTAAATATCCTACTATATGTGCTATAATTTATTGATACACTAAAAATGGGCATTTAAGGTGTCTCCCACTGCTACCAAGAATATCCTTAAATATATATTATTTTACACAAGTATAAGATCTATAAGACACAATCTAGTAGAAAAATCAAAATGCTATGTATATTTTAAATTTTGGTAACTATTTCCAAATTGATCTCCATGAATACTGCACAAATCCATACTCCTATTAGCATTGATTGCATTGCCTGGTCCCTTATTCTCTCAAAGACACTTCATGTTTTCAAAATGTTTCTTTGCCAATTAGTTTTTTTAGAAAATGCATTTCATTAAAGTTTTATTTTACATTTCTTTTATTATGAACTATTTATATTTTTCATACCTTTGTCCATTTTTCTATGCAATAGGCCTTTTCTCCCTTGGGTTGTTGTTCTTTACATATTTATAAAATTATTTCTTTTCCTGTATTTTATGAATTGCAAATCTGTGTCCTGCTTATCTTTGCTTTTTTGATATTCTCCATTTTCTCTTTTTTTAGCAGTATAGTTTTTTTTATATAGTTAAGTTTTACTACTCTTTTCTCTAATGGTTTCTGAGCATCTCCAATCTTCTACCCCCACAATCACCATAGTGAAAATCCTTACTATCTTGCAAGGAAATTATAGTTCCACAATTTATTTACTTTTTATCATTCCCTCTATATTCCAACTGGTCCTATATACTTCTCAGATTATTCTTCATGAAATATTATTTGCCATATGATGCCCAGTCAAAAATTCTTCAATTATTCCTCTCTTAATGTTTATAAACTATTAAGTATACATTGTTTATAAATAACTGGATCTAATATTTAAGTCACCCATAATCTTACTTTGATTTATATGTCCCACAGCTCCTCACTATAGACAAACAGTTCGCTCGTTGATCTTAAATTTAGGAAGAAAGGTACTTCCACTATGTTTTTGTTCAAACTGCGTCTCCTATTTTGAATGTTCTTCCCTTCCTTCAAAGGTCAGTTCGATTTGATGTTTCTGTTCTCTCCCTCCTCACTCAAGATCAACTTGATTCAACAACTGTTTACTTATCATACAAAAGTAAACAAATAGGTCTTCCAGCGAATTTTCTGCTATGGTACCACAAAGCAAGGAGAATGGACAGAGGCCTCTAAACTTTTAAGCTGTTATCTGAAAAAATGAGAAGATATGACTAGGCTAAGGTCAAACAAAATTTATTTTCTTTGAACATGAGTGCAAAGTGCTAATGCTGCACTGCAAATAAAGAAAAAGCTAGAGAAGAAGGTAGGGTCAGATAGGATGGGTCTTTTTGGCCACTTTTAACAAGTTTTAACCTTAACCTTAGGGCAACTGGAAGCAACAGAACCATTTTAAGAAGGAAAGTGAGCTGGTTAGAGAGGAATCTTGCAAAGGTCATTGACTGCAATCTTCAGTTTAACCAGCACTTAAGTGTTCAGACTTGAAATGATTCAAATGATTCAAAATACCCTTATTTATCCAATAAATCAATTTTAAACTATTGTGAAACAGAATGCAACAGAAAGGGGGGATAATGCAATGTGCTGCTCTACTTCTTTCACTAAAAGCTTAGAACAATTGTTCTCTCTAGTTAACTTTAAACAACCAAATAAACAGACCAACTTAAAGATGAGACTCATGGATAATTAAAAATCCTAGTTGCTCTCCCTACTTCTTTTACTAACATAACATCCAAAACTCAAATTGTTCCATTCACTCAATAATTTCACTCTGACTTCTCAATTTGAAGTAAAACAAATTGTTATATCCCTTTTTTCTTTATCCCACTTTTAAGATCTGGGACTGAATGTCCAGGAAGATTTCATGAAATGTCAAGATCAATGAATTTCCTCACTTTTAATCTGGATAGTGGAAACCAGTTGCAGGAAGAGAATATTATCTATCTCATCACTCGGTTCAATTCCCTAAAGTGATATTCTATAAAGAAAAGTTTTTCCACACAAACACATTTAAAAATGAAAAGCTTGTTCCACTACATGCTTCTCCATAAATTTTCTTCTCCCCATTCTCAGTATCATTGGTCAAATAACACATAATAGGAATTATTTGTACTGTTTCGTGTTTGCCAGTGACACTCCTTTTTGATTTCACATGTCTGCTTTAGAGGTTGGTGGTTGAGCAGTCCTTCTTAAATCTTCAGTCATAGAATATTACATGATTCTCCCTTTGGCCATATGATGAACTTTGAAGGTAACAGAAGAAAGTTACTTTAAATTAGTAGAAACACAAAAAAGTGAGACTACAATAAATGTGGTACTAATAGGAGGTTATTTTTATCTTGAAATACCATAGAACACTCTCAGACTCAGAGCATAAAGTTTCTCTAATTTTAATTCTTCATCATGTCACTCACCATTCCTCTAAGTATTTTACACCACAGGGACATTCTGATTAAAACTAGAATTGCATTTAATCTATCTCCTCCCTTGGGAATCCACATTCACAAGGTTATTTAGATTCTTTTCCCCAGAATCTTTCTATCTAATTCTACCTTGTCCTAGTGACTTCAACTACACCAAGATTGGTCATAAGAAGCTTTAGAATCTAAGCTTCTCTTTCCATAAATAGGAAATGATGTGTCTCTAACTCCATACAGACTGTAGCAATATAATTCATGCTTTTGGAAGGACTAACATCTAAAGCTGACAACTAGGTAATAAATATGATTAGGAGCCAAGCACACAAGCAGAAAATCCCAAAATGCATACCTTTCACAGGAAGACACAAACAGGCTTAATCAAAGAGAAATTTTCAGTAAAAAAAAAAAAAAAAAAGTCATTTTTTCTCAGATACACCTAAGTCACCTTCTTTTCATATTGTCTTATTAGCCCCAACTCATTACTTGCTTTCTTTATTGTCTACAAAACTAAAAACATTAAGAAGTCGATTATAGTAACCAAGTTTGCCTCATAAACCAAACTATTCCTTACATTTCCTTATGAGTTAAAATTCACATGATTCTCACAAACAGCTCATATAGTCGTCAAAAATAACCTATGAAGTATGAGTTATCTCCATTTTTCCAAAAAGAAAATGAAGTTCAGAAACAAAAAGTGACTTGTTCATGTTCACAACTGATAGCAGAGTTAGCACTTGTAAAGTTTTAATATAAAGGTTATAACTGAATGCTTACAGAATATCACATAGTCATAAACACCAAAAAGGTCTCAAGCAATTAATCCTCTAATGTACTGTCACAACTTATTTGTTCAGACTACAGGACTTCTCTTACACAAAGAAATAGTGAGATTCATAAAAAGTACAAGCTAATTCATTTATAAAGTTCTTCAAGCTACCCTTACATAGCAACAATGCTAAATAGTATTTAACAAAAGCCAAGTAATAATTATTCAGTATTTAAATCTAACACTAATAAAACTGTTATTCAAGCAACTATTACACAAAATAAACTCTTGGAAAAACACCAAGATACTTTGTAAATAATCGCTACATCAGGCAAACTAAAAACCAAGGGAAAAAAGGCCCCATACTGTATGAGTCCATGACATTCTGGAAAAGGCAAAACTTTGGAGACACTAAAAAAATTAGAGGTTTGCTATGGGTTAGGGGGAAAAAAGGATGAATTGGCAGTACATAGGATTTTTAGGGTAGTGAAAATACTATTGAGACTATAATGGTTGATATATGATCATTATCTGTTTGCAAAAAACCAGAGAATGCACAACACCAAGAGTGAACAATAAGGTAAGCTACGGACTTTGAGTGACAATGATATGTCAATGTAGGTTCGTCAATTAAAAAATGTATCATTCTGTTGAGGGGATGATGGTAGTGGGGGAGCCCATGTGTGTAGAGGGGCAAGGGGAATACAGGAAATCTTTCTACTTTCCACTCAATTTTGCTCTGAACTATAAATGACCCTAAAAAACAAATCTATTTTTAAAAAAGACAAAATACCTCTGGCAACTTTAATCTTTTCGTCCCAACTGTTACTGCATAGTTCCTCTATTACTTTCTTAGTAAGGAATACCTTAAACTTCAGTACAGCTCTTCCTTATATATCTACTGCTCCTCACAATATGTACTCTGCCCCTTCTAGCCTACTCCTCCGTGGGCATGAGTAGACTAAGTCCAAAGACCAAAGAGATAGGTACAAAAAGAGTTAGAGAAGTCAGGTAGCATAGCTAAGGAAGCAAAGGATTCCTAAAGAGGGAAATCTGAGTGTGAGAGGGAAAAAATAGAAATCTTCAGTTGCTCTGAATTTGTTTTTTTATTCTACATAGTGGGAAAATCATACAAAATGAAATTATACTAAAATACAGAATACACACATTTCCTTTTTAAAAAATGTCTTTGCTGTACACAATTTCAAAACTAGAACTTGATGTGTTTACAATGTATCCTCCAGGTACAAACAAGAAAATTTTTCAAAAGTTGGCTGTAAATGCTACATTTTTCAACAGAAGGATAAAAGTGTGTGTCAAAGTGCCATTACAAAGACCTAAAAACTATCTCAGAATAAACTTGGAGTAAATTGCAAAGATTAAATTTTTATGATTTATTACATAGTGTTATCTTCTGGGTATCTTTAATCTAAGAAATCAAAAACATGCCATGAGTTGCCAAACTGAGCAGAAAGAGTTCAACAAGACTTTGTAAGTTACGTAAGAAGGACTGTTAGGTGTGTGTCTTTGCCTGCTTGCTTTGGCCATCAGTGAGGAAGCCAGGCTAAGCAACAAGCAGTCCAAACATGAGTCATTTAGGAGAGGCTAAAGGCTCCAGTAGAAAACCAGGGGCCCATAAGAGGGTCTTCAAGACCATTCTGGCAAGATCTGCCACCATCACCTCAGCAAAACACAACCCTCTTCCTCTGCAGTTTCAACATTCTCAAAGACTTATTTTTAGCCCTTTTCTCTTCTCTTTCTACGCAGTGCCTCTAAGCACTTTTATCCTTACCCATGCCTTCAACTACTCTCCATATGGTAACAACTCAACTCAGAAATCTGTATTTCCAGCCTCCCCAGTCTCTAATGATGTTCCAGGATTCTTATCTAAGCCTTCTAGACACCTCCACTTGCCAATGATATGCTTCACAAGCACACTGAACATGTCCAAAGCTGAACTCATTCTCTTCCCCCTCATACATGCTTCCTCTTCTCTTTCCCCACTCACTGCCTAGAAACCTGGGAGGCATTCTAGGATCCTCACTCTCCTATACCTTTTACATTTAGTCCCAAGACCAGCCAATTCTCCCGCTTCCTACTTTTCCTAAACATTCTCACTTATCTATCCCCACTATTTCCAACTTGTCTAAGCTCCCACCCTCTCTGACCCATACAGACACACTGTCTGTCCTGAATGGCCTCCACTCCTGCCACATCCCCATCCCCTACTCCACCCACCACCAATCTACCCAACACACTTATTCACAGTAAGTGTTCATGCAACTCTCAATTCTCTGCAGCTCACTACTATACACAGGACAGGAACTGCACCCTGAATCAACCATCTAGTCTCACTTTGTTTCATTCCTGATCTTGCCTTTCACACTTTAATATACCTAATCTACATACAGTTCCCAAAATAAACTCACCTCAAGCAAACTCACCTCTACGAAAACCCTTCTCTGGCATTCCTGGCAGGGATCGAGAGTTCTCACTAGGTTTCCTTTGCACTTGTACCCACCTCCATTATGGAAATAGCACTCCCTGTTTGAACCATCCACCAAGATGTCTACAGTCCTACTAGACTACAAGCTTCTTGTGACAATGACTTTTCACCTTTAAATGTTCACCCCTAGTTCAATGCAAATAAGCATGTCATAAAAAAGATAAGGGGTCAGTTAATGAATGAATGATAGGCCAATGAATGGACAAGAAAATCAACTGGATTTAGAGTACAAAAAAACTTACAAAAATATAGAATCTACTATTAAGTCCCAGTCATCAAAAAATAGAAAAATATTGTATGGTGGTTAGTGAGGGTAGTGTCAAGGTGACAAAGAAAAACACTTATTACTGGACTAAACAAACAATAAGAAGGTAAACACTTCAATTGGAATACTTGACAAAAGAACAACAGAGAAGACAGAGGAAAAGACAGTTCTATGATCCAGTAATTCATTAACCTAAGTCCATGGACTAAGACAAAGACTGGGTACCTTCCTCTCTGAGTTCACTATCATCACTCTCCTTTGTCATTACTCAGCACACCCCTTTCCCACTCCCTGCTAGCAAATCCTAGATCCCATGGATAATTCCCCTGCCCTGGAGCTACGGGTCCTGCAAGTGAGTTAATCTGGACATAAACTGAGGGAAGAAGCAGAGGGTCTTTGTTCTTATGACCAGGAGGAAGAGGAAAAATTAAAACCATTTTCTGAGGACCAATTGTGTGGCACACACTGTGCTACTTTACAAGCACGCTCACTGAATCTAACAGTCCCATTTTACAGATGAAGAATTTGGGTCCAAGGCCTCACAACTAGCAATGACAAAAACCCTCCTGAAAAATCAAGAATGACAGCCTTCAGAATTTTCTATACTCTTCACTACCTCACACAGGTGGGGGATGTAGTCCAGCCATTCTAGACTAGAACTCAGAATACATTTACCTCTAAAAGACTGTTATAAATATTGGTTAGAATCTACAGTTCCACTAATACATAATAGGCACACTATGAGTTAAAAAGCTTTGGAGTTCTGACCTGGAAATCTAAATACTATTTGATATTTTATTCTTATAAGTACATTGTCAACATCACGAACAACAAAAGACTTAAAAAATGAACTTTCAGAATACAACAGGTTCTTAAGTTAGGCTTTTCTTTAAGAATATTTTTGCTCCCACAAAAACTCTTGATATAAAAATCACCAAGAATAGAAACTATTTCACCTTGTTAACGTCTAAAAACAATGAAATTAGAAGACACCTGTGGGAAATGTGCTTATCTGACCAGGTTTTTGTTTTCAGGGTGCTGTCATTTGAATAAAACATCATACTGAACCCTACAGACCAGAGCTTATGATAGAAATGCCACAAACCATAGCACTACAGTTGATTTGCCTATAATCTACTGACAAAATGTATTCCTCAGCAAAGTGAAACCAGATGTCTAGTGAGAGATCAGTTGTCTGTGGACTTGTCTTTCTCAGCTTCCAGAGCAGTATTAGATACATTAAATACACAGCTTAGCTGTATATTAAGCCCACAACTTGGCAAAATCATGACAGTTTGGACATGAAGCATCAGCATTTTTATTGTAATTCTTATAAACCAAAGACATTTCTGAAATAGAAATCCTAAGCTTAAGCACTCTGCTAAATGTGGTAGTATGTCTTTCTCACTTTAGGAACAGTGTCAGAGCTTTCAGGACACACAGAAACCCTTTTCCTTCAATTTTCAAGCTGACACTCGTTATGCAGGGCCTGCAGAACAATCTGATAGGAGGAAATCAAGCCACACCAGGTGTCGGTCCTTCTCCCAGAAATTCTAAGATAAAATACAGTAGGTGATCCTCTGTGAAAATACTAAGGAGGTATAGCACCTGTAGGAAAGTAAGTATTGGCTTGCTTTCCACAATCAAAAGGAAGATCATAAGAAAGTGATGGGTGACTAGATATAGAAATTATCATTGAGAATCTTTATGCCAGGCACAGTTTCACACATTTTTTTTATATACACATTGTTCTGTTTTGACTGGTGAGAAATCAAGGAGCAAGGAAGTTTTAACTTACCAAAAGTGACACAGCTAATAATATAAGAGCCAGAATTCAAGGTCATATCTAAAAGGCTATAAAAGGCATCCTACTTCTACATGAAGATTTGGAGTGGAGTGTGGAGCGGTGGTAAACAGGCAAGAAGTTGGAGAAAAAGGAAGATACAATTTTACCAAATAACAATAACATCTATACACACATATATTCCAAATATATTAATATACACCTAAGATAGATGTTCTACATATAGTTAAGCTATCAAGTGCGTTTGTGTGTGCATATACATGGAACTAAAAGTTTAAGAAATAAATACCAAATTGTTAACAATAGTCTTCTGAGAGTGGTCGTACAGAAGACTCGCTTTCTACCTTTTATATCCCTGCAAGATTTAATTCTAAAGAACTTTGTTTTTATCTTATATAATTTGTATAACCAGAAAAAGACAAAAGAACTTTTCTAGTTTAGAATTTTTTAAAGGTTAAATGCACAGAAACTTATATAATGGTCTACTTTATTATTTATTTTCCCAAGTGCATCATCCTTGACACTTTCCATGTTTCCTAGTATTAGGCCCTTCTTATGGAACAATTCAAAAATTTATCCTCTTCTAGTTATTATACATAGACACTGAAAAATGACTATAATACTATTCATTACAGGACACAAATCATGTTCAATTACAAGTTTATTACTGAAAATAGCAGAAAGGCAGAATGATAACACATACCCCACAAAACTATATAGACCTAGAAACTATTATGATCATGAATATAGGAATGTCTTATCAATTAATATATAACTGAAACTGCCCTTACAGATTGATGGAAGGGTGCAAGGCGAGAACAGGGGTAAGAGTCCCAAAACTCTGTGAAGGAACAGGCCTACCTAAAATAATTATAATAATCAGTCACTGTCCCCTGTTCACGTGATAACAGTCACTCTCCCCTTGTTTGCTTCTCTATAATTGCTACTCTAGAGGACACAGCAGATAGTTGTAAAGATTCTTTTTTGTTGTTTTGTTTTTTCTTTGTTTGTTTTTTGTTTTTGTTTTTGTTTTTTTGTAAGTTGTAAAGATTCTTAACATCACCTGCACAGAACCTAAGAGTAGTTGTGGAGAAATTTTCCAGATCTTGCATTCCAGTGGATTGACTGACCCACCCTGGCCAAGGAACTGACTCCCCTGGTCTTGGACCCTCCACCCAAGGTTCTGCATTCCAGTAACTGATCCACCTTTATAAGACTAATGCTTCCACCCTGAAACCAGCCCATCAGCAGACCCTGATTCCCTAATCTTAACCATCTTTGAAATCCCTGACCCTACTTAGCACCACATATAATAAACTCTTCTTCTACTGTAAACCCAGCTATCTCTTGATATTGTCTTTCTCATGGGCAGCAGGCAGATGAACCTGGCTGGGTAGCAACATAACTATTCAGAAAATCCACAAAAAACTGGTGAAAAGTCTGTTCCAAAATGGCCATCTCCAGCAGTCTCATCATTCTCATCATCCGACTTTTATCAAAGTGCTCAGCAGTGGTAGAAAAGATAACTATGGAATCAATGAATGAACCCATCAACAATTAACAACCATTTCCTAGCTTTTCAAAAAACAAATTACATGGTCACCCACCACTGGAGCACAAGAAGGCAGGGTCAGGACGCAGCAGCCAAAGTGAAGAAGGCCACAGAAGGCAGTTCTAGTTTCCCAGTGTTAAGTATCCATGAATGCGGTTTGCTACATTCTTGCCTGTAGCTAATCTGAATTCTAGGGAACTTAAATTATTATTTACATGTGACACATATGTCCATAAGGGGGCTTCTAAACTTGTGAGAGCTGTGTTTCATTTCACCACATAAGAGAGAAGGAAAAGTGTGTTGAAGATCAGAACCAATGATCTGAAAATCACAGTAAATCGCCAAAGACTTCAATGTACTGTTTTCACAAGCAAATAGAATGCTTGTGTTCAGGTCTCAAAACGAAAGCCTAGAGAAAAAGGCCCAGTCTGGTAATTTCTCTCCTCTCAAAATATCTTCTATAAACTTGAGAAGATCCAAAGAACTTTCAACACTTGTGATATTGCTACTCACTTTAGGCTTAGAGTTTCTACAGGAATTTTTCAGAAGTTCCCTTTCAAACAAGCTAAACATCCCTAAAGGAAGTTCTGTCAATTTTCAAGCAGGATTTTGATTCTTTAATACCGCTCTGTCTCAAGGATTAGTCAAAGCTGGCTGACAAGATATGGGACAGAGACAGATGACGACAGGACCAATGCTCCAAACTTAAAAAGAGGTGAAGGGTCACGGCAGTTTCCCCTAGGGTCAAGTTGCTACAAGGGAGCTTATGCCCAAGCTGTTAAAACTCCCCGCCAACTCAACAGGGTCTGTAAGCTTGAAAGGGAAGTCCCGGATTTGGGGCCTGTTGCTGGTGAGAAAGTAGAGTTCGGGCCCTAGTCTCGGGGGCGGTTTCTGGATCTATCCCTGCTGTCCCTTGCTGGCGCCTTCGGGTGCGCGCTCTCTCAGGATCAAGTCTCGTCTCCTTCCACCCCTGACCAGTCCTTACTTACCCTTTCTCCCGCTCTTCCTCGGCGAGAAGGGGTAAGTGGTTATTTTGTGCCCTCGCCCAATTTGGCCAAAACCCTAGAGTAAAAACGACAGAAACAGGCACTTGCTTAAAAAACTCTATTGTCCAAGCTGAGGAATGCCCACCACCTGCCCAACACTTCCAGGCAGAAGGCAGCGCGTCCCCACGGCGCTCCCTCAGGGCCGGGGCTTGGGGCCCAGGAGTCCCCTCCACGGGGACAGGGAGAGGGCGCGCGTGGGGAGCCTGCTCGGCAGGGAAGAGCGAGTCAGCTCCCGCCTGCTGTCCTCGCCGACATTAGGCGCCGGTTTTCCACGCGCGTTCTCCAGAGGAGGCGGCCGCCGCGCGGGCCTCAGATTAACACGCGCACGTACACATGCTCGCAGTGTCTGCCGGCCGCCCGCGGAGCGGCCCTCCGCCTCCCAGCAACGCCCGCTCCGCCGGGGCCGCCTCCCGGGAAAGCTCCCAAACCCCGGCGACCACCAAGGGTTCGCGGCTGCGCTCCCACCCGCTGCCCACGCCAGCCTCACAACCCCCCAACCCGCCGCCGGATCCCCTCCCTCCGCACCCGCAGCGTAGCCTTGCCCTGGGGAAGTCCCCGCGCGAACCCCGCCCTTCGCCGGAGGCAAGCTCCGCCCCTACTCCCCGGTGAGCGGGTGGCCTTGCAAAGCTCCGCCCCCAGCGGAAACACGCCCCCAGAGCGCCCGCCCAGATCGGACACAAAATCCGGCCTGGCTCTCCAAAGGATCAGAAACAATACTTATTCAGCAAGCAATTATTGAGCACGTGCTTTGAGTTCAGCAAGGTAGTAATGGCTGTAAGGGAAACAAAAAGTTAAAAAAATGAAACTGTGTATTCAGAGCCTCCCCATGTTTTACAGATTAGGAAAATGGGACCCTATAGTTTTGCTAAAGTGCACAGCTTTAGGGGCAAAACACCTCACTCAAAACAGTGAAAAACTGGAATTGCCTTCTTAAGTATTTGCCCTCAAATGATACAATTTTTTTTTTTTTATTGAATCATAGCTGTGTACAATAATTCAATCATGGGGTATAGTGTGCGGGCTTCAGATACAATCGGAGATATTTTCATCAACCTGATTGCGGTAACATTCAAGAGACTTTCTCATTACTATGTGAGAACATTTTTGATCCGTATTTAGAAGTTTTCTCCTGACCATTCAAATATACACCACTGGTGTGATCCTGCCCTTTATCCTCTCTCCTCCCACCCTCTCCCTTCCCTTCCCTCCCTCTCCCCTTTCGCCATCATCCCGTGCAATAAATGGGTTGTAGCCTTAGTGAAGGCTACATGCTAGCTCTTTGAATCTAGCTGTTGGCAGAAGCAAATTTCGGGCTTGCCAAGTTGAAGCTTTATGTGAGGAGAAGCCATCTGACTGCACCTAGCCCACTGCTTTGCCACGCGGGTTCCCTGGAACATTCATCTTTCAGGAAGCTCAGAAAACTTCAAAAAAGGTTACAGCCCAATAAATTCATACTGTATACATGTCTTAGAGACTCAGGGTACGTGTCATTTAAAAAGGCAACAGAAAGTCATGTGGCGTTAATAGGTCTCAGCTCTGGAATCATACTGGAATTGAATCCCATTAGCACATCTTAAAAATTAGTGACTTTAGGCATAAAAGGGCTGTCCAGAAAGTATCGGGCCACTGTTTACTACTATTTTGCTTATTACATGGCTGAATACTTTCTGGACAGCCCTCGTATTTCTTAACCTCTCTGAACCCTTACTCATCTTTAAAGTAAGTATTAATTATAATAGTATCTGCAACCAAAAGTTAGTTGTTAAGGATTAATGGACAGAAAGCACCTAGTAAATTTTGTTTAACCTACCATTTCTAGACTTAAAATCACAATCAGAGCCTTCTCTTTTTTCACGCGCACACAGATATGCAGGGTCATGCTATGGACTAAAGTTCTCTGGAATCTCGAGGGATCACCAATTTAGTCATGCCCAGCTTATGTTTCAAATTAGTTGGTGGATTATGGGGGAAGCTAGGGCTTCCTCCTCTTTTGAACCTCACGAGGAGAACTCACATGGAGAAGGTCATGGTCATGGGCTGACAGACGAGTCACTATGTCCTGTCAGCCCTTGCTCATGCCTGCATGGACCTCTCTTGAGCTCTCTGGCTCCTCAAGGTGAAGGGTCACCAGGGCTGCCATGCTGTTGCATAGAAGGAGGCCACGTCACCCCTTTCCTTCCCTCCCTTTCCCTTCTCTTATTCCTTCCCTCTCTCTCTATGTGGAGTTTTCTTCCTGGAATGAGCCTTATAGAGGGAACAAAGGAGAAGGGATCATGTCACAGTCTTGAAGCCAACAATAGAGCAGACTTTGCCTCCCACTTCCAGCTCTATCGTCTTAGACCTAAACATTCCTTAGGGACCAGATTTAAAGACAAATCTGAGTATTCTCATGACCCCAACCAGTCCTGTCTTGTTTTTGAATAGATGACAATTTTGTCATTCCTAAGCTATACATTTCCCCAAGAGCCATTTACTCTCTTGAAAATATAGATAATTTTCCCCTTAGAAGCTATACTTTACAATTGTATGTACTGTTTCTGGAGTTTATAGAGAAGAATGGGGTCCAAGATAAATGCATATTATGTGTGTGTGTTTGTAACACTGAAATTACCAGGAAAACAGTTTTTAGAAACATAACTAGGCATTTTTACTCATGGTTCAGAATCTCTCCTGGTTTTCTACACAAAATCTTTCAGAAGCATCTCAGAAGGGACAGCTGTATCTAAAAATGGTGTTTTGAAGTTTTCTTATAAAGGATATACTTTATACAAGTTACAAGACTACTTTATTTTTTTGAGACAGAGTTTCACTATGTCACCTTCAGGAGAGTGCCATGATGTCACAGCTCACAGCAACCTCAAACTCTTGGGCTTAAGTGATTCTATTTCCTCAGCCTCCCAAGTAACTGGGACTACAGGCACCTGCCACAACACCTGGCTATTTTTTTGCTGTAGTTGTCATTGTTGTTTGGCAGTTCCAGGCTGCGTTTGAACCCACCAACCCCGGGGTATGAGGCCAGCGCCCTAGCCGCTGAGCTACAGGCACCAAGCCTATAAGTCTACTTTTAATTACAAGAACTTTTAATAGTGAGAAGGTCTTTGTACAAACATTTTTCTCAACTTCTCTATTTTTTAAATATATGTAACTTTAGATTAATCATACCAACATAATTACCAGATTTTAAAGACAACTCAAGGGGAAGAAAAAAACTGTACAACCTGTTTGCAAGGAAAGTCTAAATTAAAAAATAGTAGGTATTCAGAGGAAACACCATTCTTGCAATTTGGGAAAATAGTGCCTCAATTTTATATTAAAGAGAGAAACATTATTAAAGGCCTTACTCAGATAGTACTTCCAATTAACATGGTCTGCAAAATGTATTCCTCCTGTAAACAAGACACATTTCAAGAGATATTTCAACACACACTCTGCATCTGCAAAGGGATGTCAGAATGACAAATTTCTGAGCTTTTAGAATTTAATTTGGATAGCACAGAGCTTGATTCCTTCCCTGAACACTCATCTGTATGCAACAAGACCTGTTTCTTCCAGGTAAAAGGCATATGATTAAATATGTCAGGCAAACATTAATGACCTTGGTATTGAATATATTTCTGCACTAAAAACAGTGCTCATGTTGGTTACTCATTATTATGTAACGCCTTCAAATGGTTACTTAATTTTTTTTTTTTTTACTTAAATTAGGGGTTCATTAACACAAAGTGGTCTAAAGATGCTTAGACAAGTTCAGATACTGATGAAGGAATACTCATAGGTTTTACAGCCTTATTTTTGTCTTGAAAAATTTAATCACAGTTCAATAGGGATAATTGCTGAACCTACTGTGAGTTGCTCCAGGAGGATAAAGACTTCGTGCCCAGTGCCACACTGGAGATGTGACTGTCCAGCTCCTAAACTCTCCTGGGGCTCACTATGTCTGGTGCTCAGCTCTTTATTTGATGAATTTTCCTAACCCTCTCTTTTACTTTTGAGAACAGTCTTTGTAAGCTAACCCCTTGTTAATGATGCATCATCTTGGTTAAAAAATAAAGCAGACAAAGTGAACCTCCGGGAGTATGCAGGCACATTCCCGCTGCCTCTCAGAAAGGAATTCTCCACGTGCTATGGATCTTAAAATTCTCCTTTGAAGTTCTCCTTGCTTATGTGACAACTTGGCCATGATGCCTCCTTTTTTCAGAAAAAGTGGCAGGAAAAGTACCCAATCCTGAAGCTACCCTCTTTTCTCCTTTTCTTCAGAACCCTCTAAGTCACGACTGCTCATATCTACTGGGCACTGTGAAACTACCTCCCCTGCATTTACCTCCTGCGTGGTCAATGGGGGTCAGATCACTGAGGAGCAGGGCCCACCCGCACAGCAGCTCCGTACCTAGGGCCTTGCAGCACTGCAGAGCCCTCCCCTTGCCCACTTCTGTTTAGCTGTGCATCGCAGTCTCCCGCGAACAAAACCTCCCTGCCTTGTGTACCACCTCTGAGGGATTAGAGAGTCAGACAGTGCTTCTCAAACACTAACGGTTGCAAATGAGACAGGGCTGCAAGGGAGACCCACAGGGCAGATCATGGACAGGGCTTCCACTCCTGTGACTGTTCATGGGGACAAGCCATGTCCTTCCTCATCCCCAAGTTAGATCTCGTATACTTCACACCTTCTTTTTGACATCTGCATTTAATTTTTCCTTTAAAGCTAATTGGTACACATAGTATTCTAATTTTCTGAACAATACTGTCTGAATGAGATTTTTACTGGTGTAGAATAAAATTTTCCCTGTTTATTTAAAAGTGCCAAAGATACCAATTTTCTTAAGTGTTCTGATCATGTAGGGATGCCGGGTATTGTCAAAAGCTTTTTCTGCAGAGAATAACACTTCTTAAAATCCTCTTCTCATATCCTGCTATCTCTTCCCTACAGGTATTTCAGAGCATCTCCCCTCCAAGCTTCAAATCTCTTCCTCTCATACCAAGTCCACAGGGCATTCTTTGTTTCCTTCCCCTTATCCTCTCTCTTACCTCTTTTTATATAGATCAATCCAGTATTTCCCATGGTGACTGCTCCTCCTATTTCTCTCACTCTTCTTCTTTATTCTCTTTATTTTCCACTTTTCCACCATTCAGATTCTCACGAAACTAAAGAGAACCTAAGAATTTACCCCCTTTGTCCATAGATCTTTCAGGCAATGCCCTGCATTGCAAACTTGCATTGCAAAAAATCCAGGACCAGGCTGACAAGGAGAGAACTCTCCTTGTGATCAGAACACTAGAATTAACATGAGCTTCAGGAGACAAAAAAATCTCTTTCTAGACCCACCTTCCATGGATCATATACCCAAATGGGAGATTCCTGTAAACAAAGTCTTATCAAGTGTGTCAGGATTATTCTTCTCCTTAAAAGGCACCCGTTGTAAACTACTTTTCAGCCCTAATGAGCCACATGCAAAGCTTTGATAGTGGCAGCTTAAAAGTCGGAATCAATTTGGCTTTAATTCATTATTAACACACTACCGAAAAACACTTCTGAAGTCACAGCACCAGCAGATTCCAAGAACGTGATTCTTTACAGCTGTCTAAGATCTTGTAGTCTTTGGAAGTGTAGAGAGATAATTGCACTTTTGTTGAACAAAAACGTAGAGAGATGTTAGATATTTACATTTTATTTCCTTCATATTTACCCAAATATTTGTTTGTTTGTTTGTTTTTGAGACAGAGTCTCGCTCTGTTGCTTCAGCTAGAGTGCAGTGGCATCATCATGGCTCCCTGCAACCTCAAACTCCTAGCCTCAAACAATCCTCCTCCCTCAGCCTTCCAAGTAGCTGGGACTACAGGTGAGCACCACCACACCCAGGTAATTTTTCATTTTTTGTAGAGACAGGGTCTTACTAATGTTGCCTGGGCTGGTCTCAAGCTCCTGGCCTTAAGCAACCCTGCTGCCTTGGCTTACCAAAATGCTGGGATTACAGGCATAAGCTATATGGCCTGACCTCCATATTTGTTTGTACACACTCTATGATTGTTTTCAGCACCCTATATGGCTATAATTATTCATGGATCTTGCTATCCATATCTTATTCACCATTTTATTCTCTTACCAAGCAACGTCCTTGGTACACAGTAGATGTTCAATAAACATTTGCAGAATGAATAAAGACAACATAACAACAAATGGACCCAGCAGGGCATCACAGAGCTTTTGCAAAAAGAATAATTATAGGTATTGAAAACCTTAAATATTGGTAACATAACCTAACATCTACTCCCAGCCCAGTGTTATTTTTTTCCAGGTATAGTCTCAAAAGTTTGGCAGTATCTTTAATCTCTTCAACCCCACGTCCAGTGTAATTATCTGCAAAGTCTGCTTCAGATGTGTTCTACAAACACACACATGCAGAAGCTACACATTTTCTAACCTGAGTATAGAGGTTAGTACACTCACTTGCCTCTCACCAGGAGTGGACCTTTATTCTCAGGATTCTCCAGGACCTCTCAGACCTTCAAAGACACCTGGAACTCATAGACTGAGATAAGATTTTTGAGGTACTAACTGATATATTCTGTTCTCATAATTTCTTCTGCACCCTTACCCTTTCCCCCATTCTGACACTGGCATCTGTCTTCATTGCCTCTGGGAAAGGATGACTCTCCCGGATGCTGATAGCAAAAGGAGTCAAATGCATGGCTTTTGAGATTCAGCACACTGGACCAAGACACAGCAAAAGGCTTTGGCAGAATGCCCAAAGAGAAGCAACAAAGCCTCCCTGTCCTGCAGCAGAGTCAAAGTTTCTGCTGAAGGTGACCCTGGGGCATCAGCAGTGACAGGCTCACATCTCCAGTCTCAGGGTGGTTACAGTGAGAATCTGGGCCCTAATTCAGAGGTATGAATTAAGCCTGGGTGGCTGAAAAGGTAGAAGATGGAAACAGGGGGAGAATCTTTCCTGGCATGTCCTCAACATGAAGCTGAAAAGCACGCCACCACAATTTTTCTTGTCCCTCTGCTACTGGGAGCAGGCAAGAGTGAGCCATTTGAAGTTTTGTGTCTAGGCTCAGCAAGACTTTGAATCTAGTCACAGTCATTGACCAAACCTAGGCTGCCCCAGACAAGCAGCATTAGGAAGTGTTCAATCTTCCCTCCCTCTTAGGATGGATCCACTTGGGATGAGCTTAGTGTCTGTGACCTCCCTCCCAGTTTGACCCTCTTCTGGCATCATTGTGAAGTCTACCGAGCAAAAGCAGTAATTTCCTAAAAAGTTTTGTACTTAGAAGAAAAACCAGTGTCTTGTAAAAATGATTAATCATGACTTAAAAACAAAATAACAGGTTTTTAAAAACATGTTGTTAAAATCCCTCCTTTAAAAAATGGAATTGAATATTAGTATCAGAGTCACTGGGGTTCACTGGTGTTTAGGAAAGGCTGACTTTACAATATTAAGCATGGTTTTTATTTACCCTTTAGCACATTAGTCTAGGCGCACTACAGGACATACTGAAGAATGTTTGGCTTCTGATAGGACTTTAAATCCAGGGGAGTATTGATTTTATAGTGACACACTTCACTGCACAGGATACAGAATGGGAAGCTTGTCATAGATTTACATAAAAAGGACGGAAATAATCTTGCTGAATACTCTAGGAAGTTATTTATTTCACCAGTTACTTTACTCCACAAGTCCAAATAAAAGACCATGGTGGGTGGCACCTCTGCCTTCATTTGGGTTCCCCTGAAGGCAAACCCCAAGATAAGAATGTGGATTAGATGGTTGATTGGGGAAGAGAACCCGGAAAGCACAGTGAAGGCCGAGAAGAGAAGGACGCAGAAGGCAGAAAGTGAGCAAAAGACACACTGACGAGCAGATGACCTCCTACCATGACCGGGCCTTGGTCCTCCTCGGAACGCTTTAAATTGTATAGACCATATCTCAGAACAGTCCCACCAAGCCATCCAGTATTATCCACTGAGATATTTTTCCAACCTATTTCCTTTACTTAATGATGGAAGTTGCCTCTGAAATGAAATCCCTGGCACTCCTGGCCTGCTCAGTGTGAAGGTTGAGCTAGCTTCGCTGATGCTGGAGAAAGCCCCAGGTAGAGATGTGCAGGCACCTGTGGTGGGGACACAGTTACTGTCCATCTGCAGGGGACAAGGGGAGAGAGAGCAAGGAATCCATCATGGCTGCGACCGTAAATTAAGACATGAGCTGCAAGAGACAAAAGAAATCCCCTCTAAACCTGCCTTCCATGGACCATCGACCCAAGTGGCAGATTCCTGTAAACAAAGTCTAGACACATCACCCCAGTCTCTGCCTTCATATTCACATGGCACTCCCCCAGTATGCATTTCTCTGCCCAAATCTCCCCTTTTGTAAGAACACCATTCACATTGGATTAGGACCCACCCCAATGACCTGCTCTTACCTTGATCGTTGCAAAGACCCTATTTTCTGTCCCACTCACAGGTACCAGAAGGTGGACTTCAATATCTTTTTGGCGGACTCTATTCAACCTGTAACAGGAACAAAGGTAAGAGAGGGAGGAGGGGAGAGCAGGTTCTGAGTCTCGAGTGCCATGTGACAATGCAGGAGGGGTGGGCAGGGCCACAGGTTGGCACCCAGACAGTGCAGTCCCTGAGGCTTGGGGCTGTGAGTAACAGATAAGATGTCCCTTGGGGGTGTCTCATTTCTGAGGTTGAAAGGAACAAGGTGGAGATGGAAAGGACTTCCGTGTTGCGTTTAGGGGATCCATGGCTACTTAGTTTTATTTCTGAGAGGTGGACAGAGAGGAAAAGTTCAGCTATGCGAGGACAGAATTGAGACAAGATTGTAAAGTGACAGTGCCTTGCTGACAGGTAGTAATGTGGGAAGGATCAGCCCAAGAAGATGTGTGAGCAGCAAAGCAGCACCCCAGTGAGTGGGGCTGGGCAGGCAGGGCAGTGTCCATGCTGGGATCTGGCCCTGGGGCTAGGACAGCCACCTGCTCCCTCCAGTCTGGGTGGCTCAGAAATGCCCGAGAGTCTCTGGGAGTCTGGGTCCTGTGCTGTTAGGAAGTTGTCCATGATTGGAATGCCCCCTTTCACACTGTGTGATGAATTCTTGTTGGGTCCCTCAATGATCCGTTAGACTAACTTTCTCCAGCAGCCTGACAGGGCTTAAAGCAAGGACAGTGTGGCCGAGCCCCTCTGTGTGGGCATGCCAAGATGGTCTCTTCTAGACCTGAGCCACTCCAGCAGGTATAGACCAATTCAAGCATTTTTTGAGGTAACTCTGTCCATTTTAGAGAACTTGGGAATTTTATGTGCTTTAAGGCAACCTTAAAATGACATCCTGTGATTATAAGCTGTGTAGAATCCTTTTCGGGGTGATTCAAATCCCAGCATCTCAAAGGACACCCAGACTTTGTTTTATTCAAATCAAAATAGCTGTATAATTGGCTCTATATTCATTCAGCAAATATAGAGTAATTACGCTATGCCAGACACAGGTTCAGTCTCTGGGGAAACCCCACTGAACAAACAGATAAAATTCCCACCCTTGGAGGATACATTTTGTGAGAGTGGGATGGAGAAACAGACAATGAAGACCTGAGTATTTTAACCTGTCAGGTACTGAGAAGAGCCAGGGAGATTCTCAACGAGAGCAGGAACAGAGAATAGAGAAGACATGAGCCATATGGATGGATTTCAAACAGCACATTGCCCAGGGTGAAGGCCCTGAGGTAGGACAATCCTGGTGAGTTTGAAGCCAGAGCTGCTGGAGAGGTGTCGGTGGGTGAAGGCTCTGCCCCTGAAGGTGGGGGCTGTGAGCACTTGTTTTCTGGAGGCCTCTTGGATTTGAAGCCTTCTAGCCCGTCATCCTCATTAATGTCAAAATGTCCCAGAAATTCTGAAGTGCATCTGCCAGCACGTCTGCCTCTTGAATTTAGAAATCACACAATGTCTCCCCACACTCTGATCTGAGATTTGGAAGACATGGTCCAATCTAGAGACTCCTGAGCACTGTCCACCAGGGCACTGTGAGGGCTGTCAAGAGAATAGCTACATTAACCCTCTAGTTCAACTCTGGCTTTATGAACAACTTTAGGGAAAATACACCTGCATACATGTGTGTGCGCGGGAGTATGCATGTGTGTACACACGCACACTGGAAGAGGCAACTGAGTCAGAACATGTTTTTCATGAATTTTTTAAGCTCACATTCTGACATCATGACAAAAACAATGAGCAAGTTTATTGCAGGCATTCCCCTTCAATAGTTTTTCCTACTCCACACCTGGTTACAGGACAGCCCTGTCACTTTACAGCCATCAGAAGAAACCCAGCTCCCCAGCTTGTGGTGATAGTCAGTTATCCTCCATTAACCTGTTTGAGCCAGAAGCCTGAGAACTCAGAGGATGCCAGATTCTCTTCTCTTCCTACTTCCCTCCCTCCAAGAACTCAGGTCTTACGGCTTAAGATACCACTGATGTGCTGCCAGTGTCCAACTTCATTTCTGTGGGCCAGACCACTCCCCGGACCTCCAGCTATCATATATCCAACTGCCTACACTTCCTCTGCCGTTGGCTGTCTATAGGACCTCTGAAACCGCACGTGTCTAAAACCGAGCCACTGATACTCACCTGCCTTCACCAGTCCCTCACTGTTCCCAGCCCCCAAACTTGAACTTAGCCTTGACTTTGCTCTCTCTCACAACAGATGTCAATTCATCAGCAATTCTGGCAGGTGCTTCCATAAAATATCTCCAGATGCTGACCCCTCGTACCACCTCCATGGATGCCACTTTGATTCAAGCTAAGAACCTCTCAGTTGGTCTCCCTGCCCCCCACTGGCTAGTCCCAGCCAGCGAACCTATTCAAACCCAAGTCAGCTTGTCTCTCTCCTCCAAAGGCTCTGTTGAATGCCCCTGAGGATGTCCCACATGTTCCTCCCAACCCTCTCACCCTTTACCCCTCATGCTCCACCCTGCCCGCTCTGTCCCAGCTGCACCAGGCCTTTGCAGTTCCTCAGACACGCCAGGGACACTCTTGCCTCAGAAACTTTGCATTTGTTATTTTCTCTGCCAAAACACTGGGCCACAGATATCCAGGCAGCCCTTCTTCTTTTGCAAATGCTAACTATTCCATGAAACCTGCCCCACCACTCAATGGCAGCTTCCAAGCCCCAGCCCTTGGTCCCCTCCCCCAGCTGTGCCCTTCTCCTTAGCCCCCATCACCACCTGACCCACTGGATATTTTAATTATCTGATTGTCTCTCCCACTAAAATGTAAGCTCTGCGAGGCACATGTTTCTACCTGTGTTATTCCTAGTCCTCAGAACAGTACTGGCACTTAGTAGGCGCTCCCTAAATATGTATTAGCTGAGAAGGAAGTCTTAGGACTGAAGGAGCATGCTGCTCCCCTCCCAGCCACCCCCCAGCAGCTGGTGCAGGCATTCATTCAGAAGTTTGTGAGAGCAGGAGGGGTTTACAAGAGCACCTCCTCCAGCTCCCTCCTTTTCAGAAGGACAGGGACAGTGGTCCCAGGGAAGGGCAGGAGAGTCCAATCTAGCTTGACAGATCACCTGTGAGAGCCAGAGGATGCAAGCAAACAGCCAGCTCCTTGCATCTACGTCACACACACAGCCTTTCTGAATCAGGAGGGAATAAATACTCTTTCCTGCTCCGTCGGGTGGGGGGAAACTTCCTATGAATGAGATTCAAATTTGTACTCCTGGGAATGTTCCTGTTTTGATTTGGTTCAAGCAGTGATGCCGAGAAGTTGTGCAAAGCCCAGGAACAGTGAGGGCATTAGGACCAGGAGTGAGGCGCACGCTTGGCTGGGGCTGTGTCTGGCAGAGGGCTCTGGCTGAGCAGAGCGATGTGTGAAGGGAAACCAGGCACTGCCTGCCGGCTTTACATCTGTTGATCTGACCTGCCTGGAAGCGTCCAAAGAAAGACGGCTGTCGGCCCTGCTTGACTGAGAACGCACCAGCTCACCTCAGACATCTCATAGCAACCTGACTATTTATGCAAAAGGGGGAAGAAACACATGGGACTAAACACCTGAGCAGAATGGAATCATTATTTTTTTCCCAAGGAGAGAACCAGGATAAAAAAGGGGGCAAACAATTCAGTTTGAAGACCTGGTGAATGGGCTTTCAGAAGACAACTAAAAATTCCACTCAGAGAAAACCTGGGGTGGGACTCGAGTCTTGTGGCTTCAGCTTGTAAGTGGAATCAGGTCTCCCACATACTGTTGGCAAATGCCAGGCGGGAAAAAAATGGAGCAGGTTAAGTGGCTGACAAAAGTCTTCCAGGTGGAAGCAACTCAGGTTCTGCCGCAAGCTTGAAGGAACCTGGAGCAGGAGAGAGCAAACTTGAACATGACCTGTTGCATTTGGCAAGTTCCAGCAACATGCTCCTAAGGAAGAGACACAGGCATGGACGGTGCAGACCTCAGTTCCTCCTGCTGTTCCTGATGCTGGGATGCGTGCTGATGCTGGTGGCGGTGCTGCACCCTCCCCCGCTCACCCTGCCCCAGCCAGTCACGGCCCAGGCCGGCAAGAACAGCCCCGAAGCTGGGTACCGCCTGGACTTCGGGGAATCCCAGGAGTGGGTACTGGAGGCTGAGGATGACGGTGAAGAGTATGGCCCCCTCGAGGGGCTGCCACCCCTCATCTCACTAAGAGAGGACCAGCTGCTGGTGGCCGTGGCCGTACCCAGGACCAGAAGGAACCAGAGCCGGGGCAGGCGAGGGGGCAGCTACCGGCTCATTAAGCAGCCGAGCAGGAGGCGGGATGAGGAAGCCCCGGAGAGGGACTGGGGGGCTGAGGAGGATTGGGAGGTATCAGAAGAACAGGAACTAACGCCCCTCAGCCTGGACCCGCGCGGCCTCCACGAGGCACTCAGTGCCCGCATCCCTCTCCGGAGAGCCCTGCCCGAGGTGCGGCACCCACTGTGAGTACGGCCCTTGCTCTCCCTCCCTGACATCCGGGTGTGCTGGCAGCAAGCTCTGCACGTTGCCTCCTCAGGGCAGTGTGTCCCACGGTGCAGTCCCTGGACCAGCAGCATCCATCCTCCAGGCACTTATTAGAAATGCAGATTCTCAGGCCCCATCCCAGAGCAGCTGAGTCAGAAGCCCTGGGCGAGATCCAGTGATCTGTATTTAACAAGCCCTTCAGGTGAGAACTGCTGCTCTAGAGAGTAAAAAGTGAGGACTCTCACTGGTTCATCCTCTTGTCCTGGGTTCTAATCCCGCTGTCTCTAGCTCATCAGATCCGACAGCTCTACCTGTGTAACATGGAAGGGAGGTGGGAGCAGATGTTCTCCAGGCACCTTCCAGTTCTTCCATTCTGACTCCAATACATTTTGATATTAGGATTTTGTGACCGTTTCTTTTATTTTGGATCAAAATAGCAATTGTGGTTAACATTTATGGGGCACTTGCCATGTGCCTGGCTTTAATCTAAGAGCCTTTCCCGTGTTAACTCATAAAGTCACGGAAAGTCCTTACAACCCTGCAGGATAGGTGCTAGTATTATCCTCATGCCTACTTTATAGGTATGGAAATAAGGCCAGGGGCTTGCCCACTGTCATGTTGCTAGCTGGTGCCAAAGCAGGGATTTAAATTCAGGCATGCAAGCTCCAGTCTGCCTGAACCACCACTAAATGGCCCCCTCCTTGGTCCACTACTTTAAGGAAACAGTTCCAGTGCCCAAGGGTTAGAATACTGTGTTGGCTGCCATCTGCCTGGCCAGAGTGGTCCCAGCCCCAGGAGGTGAGCTGGGAAGTGGCATGACATGCAGGACTGTGCCCAGGGAGAGGCTGGGTGCATCCCCTACACCCCTGTCCTCCCCCCATCACCATGGCAGGCCAGAGGAAGAGGGCCTGGTTACCAGACTCCTGAGAGCTGGTGATCTAGGTCCCTTCCCTATGAGCCATTGCTCTTCCCAGAGTCCTAAGAGTTTCCTGGAAAGCACACACGTTCTTCTAAGCCTCAAGGTGAGAGCCCTTGCGTAGAGCAGCAGCCGGGGGCAGGATCCTGCTCAGATCCCTCATCTAGTTGTCCTCAGCCAGGCTGCTTAGCCACTCCTGCCCAGGGCGTTGCCAACGCAGGATCAGCACCTGGGAGCTAAGGCCCCCTTTATTGTGTGCCCTGGGTACCCTGCTCACCCCACCCTGTCCCCAACCCTGCTATTCTGACTTTAGGCGTTGGCTTAAAAAGCTCTTTTAAGGAAACTCCCGCCCCATTCCAGTTTTGTGCTCTCTCTGCACCCTGAAGTTTTAACTCATAGCACTTCTTAAAATCAAAGCCAAATAATCATTGATATGTTTATTGGTTGAATTCCTGCTTTCCCTGCTATGCTGTGACCCATTAGAAGGTGAGGACCAAGCTGGTATTGTATATCCCAATGCCCAACACGCAGCAAAGAAATAATTGCTCAACAAACAAATACATAGTTTTCAAAATTTTTGACACTTTTTTCCTTCGGCCTAGAGCAAGAATGAGTATCCTGGTTAGAATACTCATTCTAAATAGCCTTGTTTACAAATACTGTCCAAAACAAGAGGGCTTCAGGATACCAAAGGGGGGTGTGTGTGTGACTATGCGTGTCTGCATAGTGCAAGTGTGTGGTAGGGATTCTGTGTTGTGTGTGCGTCGGGTTTTGTGTGTATTAAATGGATGTTGTGCGCAGCACATGTGTGTAGTGCATTATGTAGTTCCTGTGTGCCTGGTGTGTGTATATGTTGTGTACATGTTATGATAGACACAGGTGTGCATTCTGTGTTGTGTGCATGTTAATATGCACATACGACACGCGTGGCGCACATGCACTGTGTTTGGGATCGTGTGCACATGCCTTGTGTGTATGTGTGTGTGCATATGTGTGCTGCAATGTGACATCTGTTTTGCATGTTTGTATGGTAAATGTATGCAAGTACACTGTGTTGTGGCTGTTGCATATTTATGAGGTGCTCCTGGGTGTATCGTGTGTTGCATGTGTGTTATAAACGCATTGTGGGAGTCGCATGTGGATACATGTGAGAGTGTGTTGTGTGTTATTCATGTGGCATGAAGTATTGGATGCGCTGTGCAAGTGTATGTGACATAAATGTGCATAAATGTGGTGTGCATACTGTAAATCTGTGTGAGTGGTGTGCACGGGTATAATACACATGTGTATTGTGTATGTCATGTATGTGGTGTGATATGCACATGTGCTGTGCCTGTGTGCAAACATATGTGCTGTGGTGTAGTGTTTATTTTACATGTTTATGTGGTACTTTGTGCACTATGCATTGTCTTGTGTGTTGCACGTGTGTTAAAATGTGTCGTGTGTGCAAGCATGTCATGTGTGCTATGCATGTAGCATGTGTGAGGTGTGTGGTACAAGCCTGTGTTTATACACGTGTGCACCATTTCTGTGGTTGCTTCTTCCGGCCAGAGTAACCGATTCGTTTCAGTTTGCCTGAAACTTCCTGATTTTAGCACTGATTTTGGTTAGTTGGGGAAACCCCTCCATAGCGGGGGTTGGACACACCACCAGCCGCTTGCCCGGGTTCTCGCTGCGCAGCCCCCAGCTCTGTGTGGAGGTGTGCAGCGCCCTCTGCTGGCCTGAGCTGGTGCGTGCCGCCTTTGCTGCCCACGTCGGGCTCCAGGCTTCCTCTGCCTCCTGCAGTTCGAGCACGTCTCTCCTTCCCTGGACTGCTCTCTTGGATTCACAAGAATGTCGCTGCAAAGATGCGAAATGAGGCCACAACCTGCACCTCCCTCCAGGATGACAGAATTGTTCTACTCCCAGCCCTGTAAAACTGAGGCAAAATACTACACATAAGAGAAATAGCCACATACTGTTAAGCACCTGCTGAGTGCAGGGCTTGTACTGATGCTTTCCTACAAAGTCAAGGGTCACTCTGCTTCTGCCTCCTGCCTTAGAGCTTTCTGCAAGTTCATCCTTGACTCCTAACCCAGACAAATCTCACTGCCCACAATCCTGTACCCAAACCCCAGTTCTCTGGCCAGTGCCGGTTCCCGGTTTCCCCGGCCACAGGCCTTTCCTGAGTCCCTCCGGGGTCACTGCTGGAGGTCAGTTTGAATAGGGGGCATGTAGGAATGTTACCAATCGTACAAAACCAAAAAAGAAAACAATCAATTGATAAAGACCGAAAGACAGTCTCTGGAAAAATAGGCACAAGCATAGTGAACATTTTGGGAGCGCTTACTATGCGCTGGAAACTTAGCTAAGTGCTCTTCATTTGGTTAATCTTTATAACTGATCTGTGAAGCTGGCTTCATCTTATGGATGAGGAAACTGAGGCACAGAAAGGTGGAGGGACCAGGCATGTCTGACACCAAAGTCACGCTCTTACCCATACTTTGTACTTTCTGCATCTGCCACTTTCCAGACCAGGGGTCAGGGAAGTCACCATAGCTGGAAGTATTTCAAGTCTTCCCATCTTAAAATGGGGAGAACTCATAAAAGTCCATGTTGAGACACATGGGAAGATGCTTATCACAGCATCCTTGGTTGGAAGGATGAGGCATTTGAAGCCACTGGGGTATCTCATGATACGGCAGGAAGAGCTCAGTGCATCCTGTGACGTGTTCAGCCCGAGCTTGAAGCACAGACTCAGCATACATTCAGCAATGGCAGGAGACCTGAGAAATGCCCTGCCAGGCAAGTGAACAGTGTGACACAGAGAGAGGCTTACAGCACAGTTTTATTAGGGGAAATGTGAATACACACACACTAACAGATCCATCCTTTGCAGGAACAGATCAAACTCAATGACATGGTTGTGCTGCGGGTAGGGGAGGGATTGGGGGCAGGTGTGGGGATAAAAGTGAATGAAAATGCGGATGAAATAATGAGAAGGGGCCACAATGCAGCCATGAACTGAAAAGGATTAACTCAGCTCTTCAAAGCTGCTGTGAAAGAAGTAGGGGGACAAGGGCTGCCGAGTTAGCCTCCTGCAGCACCCCCTGCTTTCACAGCTCCTGCGGCCCCTGCTCTCCTTTGATCATCTCAGCATCCAGGGTGGGGGTAATGCATTCCCTGAATCAAAGGGGCTCCCCGTGAATAAGTGCTTTGTAATCCCAAAGTCTGGGGCAGTGGCCCTCCAGCCTGAGCGTACCCCAGAGCACCCAGAGAACTGGTTAAAATGCAGATTCCTGGGTCTGCTGCTCCAGTTTCTAACTCAGTAGGTTCACTCTAAGTTCTCTCTAAGTTCTCTCTAACTCAGTAGGTTTCACCTACACAAACTCCTGGGTGCTGCTGCTGCCACTGAGCGGGGACACTTCGAGAACCACCACTCTCTGGCACACTCTGCCAAACAGGTTGGCCAGAGCGGTGCTCCTTAGACTTGAAGGCTGGAGCAAATCACCTGGGCGTCTTGTCAAAAATGCAGAGTCTAATTCAGTAGGTCAGGGACACAGCCCAAAGTGCTGCATTTTTATCACATGTTGGAACAAATACTTTAGGTCCACAGGCAGCACTTTTGAATAGCAAGGAGCTACACCACCGGTTCCCAAGGGGTTGTGCGTCTCATTCCCTCACGGGGCTCCTTAAAAACCTCGATGTTCAGACCCCATCACTCGAAGCTGTGTGTAGTTCTGAGTTGGAGCCTAGTAATCTGAATTTTTAAAAGCTGTTGCTAGATAGTTTGGGGAACTGCTGGTATAGAAATTGAGTGGAGAAGATAGTGGAGTTCAGGAAGTTTCCATTGAGGAAGTAACACTGAAATCAGAAAATAGAAAAGAGAGGTCTCCCTCACGACCCAAGGGTTTGTATTTGTACTTAAACATAAAAGTTAGCTCAACGGTAGCTGGCTGTGCACTCCCAGCCTGCATCGACTTATAACTTGCATTTGTGGTTCAGCCTGTGCGTCCCTGGTTTATGTATCCACAACTATCACTAAATCATATGCCCATAGAACAGTGGACCTGGGGTAGAATCCTAGCACCACCTCTTGCTGTTTGACCTTGTACAAGTCACTCAACCTCTCTGAGCCTCAGTTTCTTCAACTGTAAATTGAAGTGATAATAACACCCTTGCATAGGGTTGTAGAGAAAATGAGATGAAATGTGAGATGATTTTTCCCCCAGTATTAATGACCAAACAGAAGGTGCCCTTATCCTATGTATTCTTGAGTAAATAGCCTAGGAGTGAGCTGGCAACATGGAGAAAACACAGAGCTGTGCACATGACATCACTGTTTTTTTTTTTTCTCACTGAGAAGTTATTCCTAGCCCAGGAGGCCACCAAATAATCACAAACTTGGCAGCACATTGGAATGATCTGGAAAGTTTTAAAAGCTACTCATGCTCAGGCCCCACTTCCAGGGATTCTTACTTATTAATAGTTGGTCTGGAGTGAGGCCTGAGTATCAACAGTTTACAATTCCCCAGGTGGTTCAAACGTGCAGCCGGGCTGAGAACCAGGGCTGCAGGCCCCAGATGGTCGATGGCTCTTCACAGCCAGTAGAGAGACCTGGGAAGGGGTGCCTTCTCTTCCCAAGAGGCCATGCCGGGTGTGGAGCTGTGGCAGGGGCAGGGACAGGGGCAGGATAATCACTTTGGCAGGAGCTTTGTTGTCAAGCAGAAGGTGGTGTTGCAATCCATACAGGGTCCATTCAGTTCCCTGTGATGCCTCTGTCCTGCCAGGCAGTGAGTCACCCCAGGATGACTCCTACACCCCTTGTTGGCTCTGATAGCCCGGCCTGCAAAAGATGAAAGAGATCAATAGATTTGAAAGGGGAGAGATGCCCTTGAGGGGTGGTGAGGGAAGAACAAGAACAGGAACAGACTGGAGTTGAGACCTGTGGCTAAAACTCAGCTCAACTCTTCTCTCCAAAAGAGGAAAAACAACCCCAAATGGTCTATGTGCTGTGTATAGGGCCCGGCTGGCCAAGCCATAATGGGAACCCACAAGCTCCAAGCTTCCAGCTCTTGAGTCCAGTACAGTCACAGCTGGGGCAGTACCTCCTCTGGATCTCCATCTGGATCCGTCACCCCTCGGTGGGGTTGCGTATAGACAAGGCTAAGTACATAAGCCTTGAGTAAAATGCACTCACGGTAGCCAGTGTGGTAGGGGCTTCCCTGCACTTGAGGACAAACCCAGCTGACCTTAGGGATTAGATCAGAGGTGGTCAACCTGTGCCTAGTCTTTTATAATTCCCAGGGGGAAAACTTACCCCAGTGGCACTCGAAGTGTGGCCCTCAGCCCGGAAGCATCAGAAATGCAGACTCCCAGGCCCCACTTAGACCTGCTGGATGAACGCTCACATTTAGCAAGATCACAGGTGATTTACATTCACATTAATGCTTGAGAAACACTGATGAGGCTAGTGGTTCAGTTCATTAGAGGCCAGTTGATCAGAATCAAATAGAGAGGCTCGGGGCCTGTGGCTCAGTGGGCTAAGGCACCAGCCACGTACACCTGAGCTGGCGGGTTCGAATCCAGCCTGGACCCGCCAAACAACAATGACGGCTGCAACCAAAAGATGGCTGGGCGTTGTGGCGGGTGTGCTGCGTGAACAGAGACGCGAGGGACAGTAGCTTTGCCCCAGGCGTAGAGACTCGTACCTATAATTATTAGGGGAAGTGCAAGAAACAGACTACACACTCTCCAGGTGGCGTGTAGCAAATTGTCTTTATTCTGGGCCACCTTATATACACTGGTGGTCACGTACACACTTAATCTATAATCTATAGC
>CAUYRH010153541.1:0-30596 GCA_963574655.1 Perodicticus potto | reverse complement strand
GGGTGTGGTGGCTCACACCTGTAATCCTAGTACTCTGGGAGGCAGAGGTGGGTGGATTGTTTGAGACCAGCCTGAGCAAGAGCAAGACCCTGCGTCTAAAAAAATAGCCGGGCATTGTGGTGGGTGCCTGTAGTCCCAGCTGCTAGGGAGGCTGAGGCAAGAGAATCACCTGAGCCCAAGAGTTTGAGCTTGCTGTGAACTATGACACCACAGCTCTCTACTGAGAGCAACAAAGTGAGACTGTCTCAAAAAAACAAAAAAAGTCTTAATTTTCAAATATGTTGCATTAAAATATAGCTATCCTATCCATTTATGATCTTAAAAGGGATGATTATGAAAAATATATAAATATTTAGCACAGAAATTTTCTTTATGGCTAATAAATTTTAAAGATATTTATATACTGGACAAGTGAATTTGAGGAATCACTTCATAATTTCATGAAAGGTTTGTTTGTGACAAAACCAGGATATAGTCTTTGGTCAAAGCATGGGCTAAATGACTGTGCTAAGGGGTACCAGATGGCTGGCAAAACACTCTGCATGTGGGTGTTGATAGGATGTTTTTGAAAGGGATTTCATTAGAGTCACTGGTTTGTGTAAAGAAAATGGCTATCACCAATGTGTCTGGACATCTTACAGGGGTAAGATTCTTTAAGGGTACAGATAGAACAGAAAGATAAAAGAAGGGTGAATTATTTTCTCTTTTCTTAAGCTGATGTCCATCATGTTCTTCCCTGAAACATTGTGTGGCTCCAGGTTTCTGGGCATTTGGACTTTGAGACTTGCACCACTGGTCCCTCAGATTCTCAAGCATTCAACCTTAGACTGAGACACAATTTTCTCCTCTGATTCTCAGGCCTTTGAACTTAGACTGAATCACAGCATCAGAATCGCAGATTCTCCAGCTCATAGGCAGAAGATTCTGAGACTTTTTGATCTCTGTAATTGTCCCAGCCAATTTCCATCATAAATTAACTCTTATATGCATATCCTATTCTTTGTGTTCCTCTTAAGAAGTCTAATACAGAGCAATTTGGGGAAAATTAATATTTAACTAAAATTGTTTGAACATGCCTGTGCATTAAGTTAGGTTACAAATCCTTCCAATGAAAGAATTTTGTCCCCATCCCTTGGAAAGTTGAAAAGTATCTCATTCCACCCTTTCAATTTATGACTCCTTTTGCCCAGACAGCACAAGGGAGGTGACCTTATGGATCACTTCTAAACCAGATCAAGATCAAAATCATTGGCAATTAAGCTCTCTTAGACTTCTGAGTCTGCATATGTGGAAACCGAATTACCATCAGGATAGAGCATTAATAAAGAATATGAAACTACACGAAAAGAAGGGTAGCCCATTTCTATCACATCTTGTTGTTCTTGCCGAGCACCAGACCTAAGAGTGAAGCTGTCTTGAACCCACCAGATCAGACTGGCTTGCAGATAAATAACCAAGGGACTAAAGTTTATGCCACATGGAACACAAAGAGTACCATATAATCTCTGCTGATGCTCACAACTTACAACTGTGAGATAAAAAGGTAGTTTCATGCCAATTAATTTTCAGATGTTTATGTGCAATTGGCTTGATTGCTATGTTCCTCACTTTCCTCAGCTATAAAATTTACTTAATAATCTTGTACGTTTGCTATGACAATTAATTCAGCTACATAAGGGTAAAGGTTATATTCCCATCTACTGATTCTTGCCATAGTGCCTGGCACACAGCAGTAACAACTGACATTATTGAACAGTCCCTAGTTGCTAGGTACTTTGTGGAGAATCAGTGGATGATTGCCTTTCATGCAGAAAAATTACTCTGCTAAATCTGAGTGGTCACATGAACACTTTTAATTTTTTTCCACTTGTAGAAATTGATTCACATTGATTCACCTCAGATCAATCATTTTCTCCTACTTTATACTAGAACAACCTTTTTCAATGCAGTTAATCAGAGTTGCAGGAAAGCTAACTAGTTACCTTCATGAATGAATGTATGACTTTGCCTATATAAACAAAAGTATTTCACATCCATAAGACTCATGTTTATGAATGCTTTCTGAACTTGTCACATGTTTTGAGTCTAATACACAGTGTACAATACGGAGTGAAGAATTATCCTCATTTTGCAGATGAAGATCATGAAACTCAGGCAAATTTCAAGTGAAGGTCAACATTAAATTCGTGAGCTGATAAGTGATCAAGTTCAGACATTTTTCTGAACATGGTACTCCATTTCTCCTTTGCTCTGGTAAAACAGTTTGAACTACATAAATGGTGTCACACCTTTGCAAATGATTTTCTTCTTTGGTTGATATTTAGTTATTGTCTCTTAGAAAATGCATGCCAATCTAAAATGTGAATGTCAAGAATGCATGTTAAATTTTTTCAGAAATGTCCAACAAATAAAGCATTTGGATAAATGAATTAAAATATAAAATTCCAAAAACAATTCTTGGAGACAGAACTTTAACTGAACCACTACCAATCTTTCTTGCATGAGTGTGGTACAAAGTTCTTTATTCTAAGAGAGAGAAAAACACCCAAATAATCTCACTTCAAGTACATCAACATTAATGCCTAATGTGCAAAAAGTGGTGTTTCCAGGCAACCTCTGAGGCTGGTTTAAAACTATTCCATCTGTAGAATAAGTGGCCCTGCTATGGTATCACACTCCTGAAATATTCCAGCAGAAATCTGTGCCTAGAATTACATGTAACATATATAGAAGTCTGGTTCCCAGTAATACATGTGATTAAGCAAGGTGTAGCTTTCAAAAATCCTAATTAAAGAACGTTTTATTTTTATCAAATCTTTTGATGTGAGATACTCAGTATAAATTAATGGGATCCTAAAGGGAATATAAGATAATGCAATGGCTGGAAAGGACATTTATCGACCTAAAAAAGTATGTCTTTAACACCTACAAGTTTAAATCTTAATGTTTGATAGGACATACCTATGAGTGTTCAAAAATATCTATAATTCACAAATCTATTAATAAGATAGCTGTCATGACTGTGTGATATTAAAAAATCTACAACACTACTGGTCATAAGTTAAGGATTTGTCGTTCACGGGGCATGATATTGTCATTGTTCTTCTACATTTTTTGTGTCTGCGTCTGCAAACAGTATCTAATCTATTCCAGATTTAGTTTCTTATAAAATAGAAGTAAAATTAGAGCCTATTTCCATAATACTAAGTGTAATACCAGATAGGCTTACAAATCCTCAACACATTGTAAATATGAAAGTAAACCAATCTATGCAATTATAGAAAGCCTGTATAGATTGAATTTAAGAACACAGAGTTAGAGAGTCTGGATTTAAATCCAGGTTCTATAAGTTAAAAAATACAACTACAGGCTCGGCACCTGTAGCACAGTCGTTAGGGTGCTGGCTGTATACTCCAAGGCTGGTGGGTTCAAGACTGGCCCGGGCCTGCTGAACAACAAGGACAACTGCAACAAAAAATAGCCAGACATTGTGGTGGGCTCCTGTAGTCCCAGCTACTCAGGAGGCTGAGGCAAGAGAATTGCTTAAGCCCAAAAGTTAGAGGTTGCTGTGAGCTGTGATGCCACATCACTCTACGGAGGGCAACATAACCAGACTCTGTCTCAAAAAAAATACAACTACAAACCAATTAATTACTCTTTCTCTCTCGCTCTCTCATTACATATTCTGCAAATTGCAGAAAATAACAGTCTACATCATAAGATTTCAATAAGAATTAATTGATGTCAAAACATGGTAAACTCTCAGGAAGTGTAATTTATTTTACTACTATTTTAAATAAATAGTCATGTTTTTCACTGAAACTTAACCATATCATTTGGCTTAATTTTTACCCTAAATAAAGCAATTCAGAGAAAAATTTATCATCATATTGAATCACATAGAGAAAATGTATTTTTTCCCCTTTTTTGTGTGTGACACTTTAAACCTTGATTGATAATTATATAGTCACCCCTTGACTTAAGTAAATTTTCCAGTACTTCACAAAACTCGTCCTGCTAACCCAAAAAGTGCAAATTCTGTAGGACTGGGTTAGTTCATTTTATGGTGCTGAAAGGGACACCACAGACTGGGTAATTTATAAAGAAAATAAATTTATTTCTCATCGTTCTGGGGGCTGAGAAGCCCAAAATCAAGTTGCTGGCATTTGACGAAGGCCTTCTAGCCACAAGATCCCTCGGAACAGGGTAAGAAAGTGAACTTGCAACCTCAGCCCCTTTTTAAAAATCAGCATTAATGTATTCATGAGTATGGAGCCTTCATGACCTGAATGTCTCCTATTATACCCTGCGCCCCAACACTGCTGCCCTGGAGATTAAGTTTCCAACATGTGATTTTTGGGTGACACATTTAAACTGTAGCAAGGAGCTTCATATTCAGTCGGGGCTCCTAATTTAGCTTTTTCCATGTGTTCTGTTTTCTCATAGACTTAGTTCCACTTTCTGAGGTACTGAGTCTACATAATCACAATCTATAAATAAAATAATATCAGAACTTGAAAACCAGACTTAAACATTAATGCTGCCATTTTTTGTTATTCTTTTAGTCAATTAAAAAATATTTAACGAGCATCACTTACATAAAAGAAAGCAAGAAAAGCATCCACTTCCTTGATTTGTTAATGACACCTAAATACGCAAGTCCCACTTAGCTCTCTTCTGCGAGGCATGTAACCAGTATTGATATGATACTGATTTATATGAAATTTGCCTATTCAAAAATAGAAGCCAGGTGCGGTGACACATGCCTTAATCCCAGCACTCCAAGAGTCCTCAGCAGGAGGATGGCTTGAGCTCAGAAATTGAAGACCAGCCCAAGCAAGAGTGAGACCCCAAGACCTCCTCACTATAAGGAAAAAAAAAAACCAACTGGCCAGGCATCATGGTCATGGCCAGTACTGCCAGCTATTCGGGAGGCTAAGGCAAGAGTAGCACTTAAGCTCAAGAGTTTCAAGTTGCTGTGAGCTACGATGATGTCATGACACTCTATGTAGGGTGACAGAGTGAGACCCTCTCTCAAAGAAAAAGATTAAAAAATAAAATCAAAATATAAATCACTCTTTTTATAGGACCTGCAATTGAAGTCATAGGATCCCATTGCCTGATAAACTTATTCCAAAAGTTTACTTATAATACTAATAGATTATTCTTATACAGAGAAAGATAATGTGTAGGATCCTGTCAGGAATAGGTATGCTTCTGATCGTGCTGACTCAATAGTTGTGAGATCTCCACCCAGCACAGTGCTCAGCGGGTAGTAGATTCTCAAATAGATATTGACGGGATGGACAAGCGATTCAATGCTTCTAGTAATTATAATAACACAACAACCTTCACAGTTTATATTCAGTCATTGTGCTTCACATATTTTATGTCTAAACCTTACAGTAGCCTTCATAACTGATTATAATTATTTTTGTAAAATTAAAAGTGAGAATTAAAAAGGTTAAGGACATGAAAAGGAATTCACAATAAATAAGGAATCAGTGTTTTATCTTAAAGTGGAAGGAAATAGGCACAGTAAACTTGAAGGACATTCCTTAACCATACCTTGAATAGACAAATATGAATCAGACTACAGGTCAGAGGAAAATAAGAAGTAGTATAATGTGACATGGATATTCCTATACCACCACAGGCAATCCTCAACCAGGCCACTAGATGGCAGGGGATTTAAAAAGCTGTCAAGTTTGGATACTTGCTGGCTGACTACTTCCCTTCACTAGCAAGAAGTAAGTAACCTCAATGATCCCCTGTTCTATTTAGTATCAGCAGAGCTGTATGCCTGTAAAAAGAAAAAAAAAAGAGCAAGAAGAAGTAGTCTGTTTGTAATATCCAACAGGATAATACTCTGAGTGTTTACAGAATTGCATGTCTAGAAGCCACCTTTCTTCTTGCTGAGGTTTGTCTTTTGTTTTATATCTTGCTAAGTTAATCTCATTCCCAAAGGGCAATTCTCTATGGTCATTTGTAACACATGCAGCCCACATGGAATGTTCACTGAGGTGCCCAAATCGTTAGGCAGTATATAGATGTGCTTTACATAATTCATAACTGCTGAAATTCAATGAAAAATTGTCCATACATTTTCATTAAAGCATTTTTAAAGAAAAATATTCTTACTTTAATCAGAAGCTCAAAGGATTTAGTAATCCAACTATGGTCTATTGGGTGAAACATAATGATAATAGGCTTTGTGTTAGCGTGTGTGAGTCAAGCACACCTGGGTTGCCATGGAATTTGAGATTAGAATCATCTGTCTCAAACACAGGCATTACAGAACAATTCCAGCAACAGGTAATGCTTAAAATTACCTTTAAATGATGAGTAGGAGTTAACTGGTTTCTGAAAGATGGCAAGAACACTTTCAGTAAGAGAAAAAGTAACTACAAAGAGACTGAATTACTCAAAAGCCCAATTTTTTTATAAAATGGAAAATTGTTCAACACGGGTTGAATTAAAGGTGGAAAGAGAATAATTGTAAAAATAAAATTCCTTTACTGGTTTACCCATTGAATTATCCTAGTTCAAATTCTTTTTAAGTACTTTCTAAGAAACAGATTCTCTTATTACTATATGATCAGGCTATGGATTAAAACCTTAAGGCAGGAAATCAAGGAGACTGAGGAATCAAAATACTACTTTTCCATTTTGGAGAAAATATTATGTTTGAGCAATAATTGCATAACTCACAGAAAAATAACGAGAAAATAAAAATAAATATGTGGTTTAGAAAACGATTCCGTGATGCTAAAGATGGAAAACCAAACACTCACAAAATAATGGAAAAATACTTTTTAGAAAAGTTGTATTACTAGAAAAAGAAGTCAAATAGCAAAATAGACAAAGTTTTTGGTTCCACTAAAATGAATGAAATATGAAATCTAGAATACAAATTATTAGAAACAGCAAGATAAGACCCAAGATCCAATTGAAATTATGACTGTAGGAAATAAATTTTAAAATAGAAGAAAGAAGAAATGACTTAATGAAATGAAAAATACAACAAAAGTAATTTTTAAATGTTTAAAGTAGTTAGGAACACAATTGATTTTGTAAAAACTTAAATTAGAGATATAGAACAACCTTAAGGTCCTCATTGAGATTTCATGGTGGAGATTCCGAAAGATAAAGAGTACCAGAAAGAAGAAAAAGAATCTTGGATGGAATAATTTTAGAATAGGAATTAGAAATAGACTTAAAATTGGTGCAAGTGTTGGGACGTATGTAGGATTGGTATTCAATTAGTCAAATATTAAAATACTTGCAGAGTGGAAGAAAATGGGAAAAATAAAATACTAAAGTTATTACAGAAAAAAATTGTTTAATGAATTGAAGAAATCACTGATTTCAGCCAAAATGTGCCCTTGTTTACATGACAAATTAAATATATAAAGCAAACAACATGCAGTGAGTATCCTAGTGAATCATTTAAATTTTGAGGAAAAAAAATAAAAGATATTCAACCAACACACAAGTGAAAAGAACAATAGTTATTTTAAAAAGGCAAAATGAGCACCAAATAATACTGTAATATGATTTTTTATTAAATCAGTTAATTTTCACATAGTAGAAATACATAATTACGGAATTCCTTAAAAACCTCCCAATTTGCTTTCTGAAGGAAGCATTATGCTGATACCAAAGTGGTGAACACTGGCCTTGGAGCCAGCTTGACTGGATTTAGTCTCACTGAGCTTCTTATTTGCTGTGTAACATTGGGTGAATCATTTCCCTTTTTCGTTCCTTATTGCATTAGTCAATCTGAACTGCCATAAAAATTTTTTTAAACGCCATAAACTGAAAGGCCTAAACAACAGAGAAAAGTTTTCTCATAGCTCTGGAGGCTAGAGGTCTGAGACCAGGATACCAAGTATTATCAGGTGCTGCTGAGGGCCATCTCCTGGCTTACAGACGGCCTCCTTGATGCCTCGTCCTCAGCCATCTGAAGTACTCTGATGCTAATTCCATCATGAGAACCCCAGCTCATGACTTCATTATTCATTAATTCATCATTTGTTAAGAATTATTTTTGAAAGCTAATTAGCTGCCAAAGGCCCCCATCTCCAAAAGCCATCACATGACAAATTAGAGCTTCAACATATCCACGGGGGTGGCAGGGAGGCAATCCACAGCACTCACCCTCCTCAACTGTAAAAACGAAATATTAATAGAACGTTTACTTCTTAACGATTGTGAAGAACATCAAAGTCAACATTGCAAGAGAGTTGCCACAGTTGAGAGCACACAGTCAGTGCTGAATAAATGCTGGCTAACATCATTATTATCTCCAGGCCACTGGAAAATAGACATAAACATTTTTTCACATGGAATCAGGAAAGAGCTTGAACAGCCTCTGCAATTTTAAGAAATAAAAACTAATCTACAGGTATCATATTCCCAACTTCAGATTATAATACAAGTCTATAGTGATCAAAACAGCAAGGTACTGGTACAAAAATAGAGATATAGATCTATGGAATACAATAGGGAACTAAGAGATGAACACGGTCATGTTTTGTCATTCAATCCTTGATGAATCAAACAAAAGCACACACTGGGGAAAAGAATTCTTATTAATAAATGGTACTGAGGGCGGTGCCTGTGGTTCAAAGGAGTAGGGCACCAGCCCCATATGCTGGAGGTGGCAGGTTTAAACCCAGTCCCAGCCAAAAACTCCAAAAATAATAATAATAATAATAATAAAAATGAATAAATAAATGGCATTGGGAGAACTGATTAGCCATATGTAGAAGCCATATGTATGAAACTGGATCCATGCCTCTCACTACTTAGAAAATTGATTACTGCAACCTATCACTGGATAAAGATTTAAATTTAGGACATGAAACAAACAAACAAACAAAAATTCTAGAAGAAAGTGGGGGAAAGACCTTTGATGCTATCAGCTTGGAAAAGAATTTTGGCAATTGCAGCAACACAAAAAATAAATAAATGGCACACTGTCAAGCTAAAGAGCTTCTGCACAGCTAAAGATACAATGACTAAAGCAAATAGACAATCTTCGTGATATTTGCATGTTATGAATCTGACAAAGGGCTGATAAATAGCATCTGTATAGAACTCAAACTGACCGACAAGAAAGAAGCAAACAACTTTATTTATAAGTAAGCAAGAGACTTGACTAGATACTTCTTTGAATGGCCAACAAACACTTGAAAAAATGCTCACCAGCTCTAATCATAAGAGAAATGCAAGTCAAAACCACTGTGGATGTCACCACCACCTAACCCCAGTGAGAACAGCCCACATCACAAAATCCCAAATCTGCAGATGCTGTTGTAGATGTGGAGAGAAGGGAACAATTTTTTACACTGCTGTAAATGAGGATTGCAAACGAATACAACCTCTATGGAAAAAAGTATGGAGAATCCTCAAAATGTTAAAGTAAACCTTCCATTTCATCCCATAATCTCATTACCATAAGGACATTTGCACTAAAATGTTTTTTGCATTCACAATCATCAAGATGTAGGATCAACCCAAGTGCCCATCAACTCATGAGGGCTTAAGAAACTGTAATATGTGTATGTCACGGCATACTACTGAGCTGTAAATGAACGATGGAGACTGTACATCTTTCTATTTACTTGGATGGAGTTGAAGCATATTCTTAGTAAAGTATCACAAGAATGGAAAAGCAAGTATCTGATTTACTTAATACTAATATGAAACTAATACGTAACTAACTATATGCTCACAGGAGAGAAAAAACACAATTATATTCAAGATGGAGGAGGGAATCTAAGGGAAAAGCGAAACGGGAGGATATTGGGGGCCTGGTAAACTCTCAGCTAATCTGCACGATGTAAGGGCAGACAGCACCCCCCTTAGGTGAAGGGCTCAACTACAACTTGAACTTTTCCTTAGAAATGCGAACAATGTAACCTAATTATCAGTACCCTCATATTAATCTGAAATAAAAAGAAAAGAAAAAATAGGCATAAACAAAATATTGAATGAAATACATGCAACTTCAATCTAGCAATTACTAAAATTGATGACTAAGGAAACGATTCCTGGAGTTCAGGGACATTTTTTGCTATTATTTTATTTAAACTTATAATTAATCTAATTGCTATATTGACATAAAATATACACATGATCACATTAGTAGATAAAAAAGTGTAACTAGAATTAGTAAAAAGTGTCACTTTAAAATTAATCAATCACTAAGAAGAGACAGAAAGAAAGAATGCAAAGAGGGGCAGTGCCTGTGGCTCAAGGAGTAGGGTGCCAGCCCCATATACCAGGGGTGGCCGGTTCAAGCCCGGCCCTGGCCAAAACTGCAAAAAGAAAAAAAAAAAAAAAAAAAAAAAAGGAAAGGGGGAATGCAAAGAACAAAGTGTGAATACCATGCATCACTCAGGAAGTTCTGAAGCTTCCTCACAAGAGGCAAAAATGAAGCAAATATGTTGCCGTTAGCCAGTGTTACCTAATGCTGCTTCAAAACTGACCACACCTGAAATAATATGGTGCCAATGTACCTCATTATTTTAAAGAAAAATGTGCCTGGGAGCATAATCATTAGGAAGTAGAAACATTCTCATTATTTTTCAGATGAAATAATCATTATCATGGGAACCAAATTAAAATTTAAAACTCTTGGGGATAGTGAAGTATTATTACTAAATGAATGAAAATTTTAAAAGATGTGTTTAAATTTAAAAGATTGAATAAGTAATACAAAAAATAAAAACATACCGACCTTTATATTTATATATGTCCAATTGATTCATCTTTATTTTAGTCCTCTCATATGCACCCTGTTGGTCTTCAATTCTAAGATGCCACCAATGGAAAAACAGACGAAAGAGATCACAAGCCACCTTCTTATCAGGGTTCTAAAAAATTGGTCACCAAATTAATGGCTTAAAGCAGCACAGGTGGGTTATCTCACTATTGTGCAGTGTAGAGGTCTGGAATGGATCCCATCGCACTGACATCAAGATGTCAGTAAGGATATGTTTTGGAGATTCTAGAGGCAAATCCATTTCCTTCCCTTTTCCAGCTTCGAGAGTATGTCTGTGGCCTTGGGGTGGGTGTGGGGCTCAACGCAGTGCTCCACTTTAAATTTACTCAATAATTTCTCTAAATCATATCATGAAATAATCATAGTTCATGGAGGTTGTACATTTTCTTCTATTTTTAAGGAAGTTTTAGCTTCATCATTCATGGCTTTTGTTTTAAAAAATGTAATTTTTGAAATAAATGATGATTTATGAAGTCGAGCATAACTTTTCTAAGAATAATACACTGTTTCATCTCCACAAGGCTTCTATCTCTTTTTTCTTTTTTATTTCAGTTTGAACCCTGTTATAACCCCGAGGACTAGAATATGGTCCTTGGAGCTGGCTGGATTACACAGGTGAGTCCACTTTGCTTACTGGTGCTGCAGGTGTGGAATGTGCTGAACTGCTGTCTCTTCAACACACTGGTTTTCAGTTTTTCTCTCGGGAAGTCTGAGTACTGCTGCTGTTCATTTATTTAGCTCCCCATGAGAAGCATTCTGATGACTGTGTCGCTAACAATGTCTGGAAATACCCCCTTCTTGTCACACCACATAGCCTTAGAAATTGCAGCAGGGGAGAGTTGTGTGCTGGTTGTCTGGACGAGATGAGCACAACAGTGGAATAGGTTCTCCTTGCAGTCGATGAGATCCCGAGATTACAGCCCTTTAGGGAATTTCAAGCTTGTTGAAAGGTTGTCTAGAGAGAAGCAGAGATTAGGAATCATAAAAAAGAGATTGTTCATTTGTCAAAATGTTGTTATACTTAACACATTTAATATTTTCACTGATATAAAAGCACTTAAGAACTTGACAATATTTTGATTCAAAGATTCAATGAAGTATGTAGCAAATATTACATATATTGCATATTCACCTCTAGGAAAGAATAGTCAATTGTATATGAATATGAAAATCACGTGGACCAGAGCATTCCCTTTATTCTAGGATTGAAAAGCAACTGTTATATAAAGAAGAAGTGTCTGAACTAATGGATGGGATTGTTTTCATCATTTCATTTTTTTCCAGGTTTTTACAATTTTAAATCAAAAATGTTTTAATAAAAGTTTTAAAAGTATTAAAAGTTTTTTAATAAAAAAACTCAACTATTTGAGTGGTAGACATAAAATTGGATATTGTCAAACCTCCTCTGATTGATTTGCAGAAAAGCAAGTATTGAAAAGCTATATTTGGTATATAAATATCTACTATTAAAATAAATAGCTAATGTGTCTTTAATGTAATAAAAACAACTACATATTTTAAGGTACAAAGGAAACAGGAAAGCCAATCATATCAACATTTAAAGAACTAACTTGTATAAAATGCTAGAAATCTCTATTTTCAAGTCACAGTGAATATGTTTTACAACTATACTAAATAGCAGAGTGAGAAAAAGAGGCCCAAAGATTATTCTGCAAGTAAAAACTACATTTCAAAAAATGTGCTCTGCATGTTAAGTATTTTTTTAAAACAGAATATGAAATTCAAATTAGCAAGTTATTGACACTTTTACTTTTTTACATATTTTTGTTAATAATAGAAATTAATTACCATAACATGCTAATATAATATTTCAAAGAAATGTTACTTAATCAAATTAACAAAGCATGAGAAAAGATTTTGCCAATACGGTAGAGTCTTTTCATGTTGCTATTAAAGTTCTGAAGGATGGAAAAAAATGGAATTAAGATAGCCACTCATTGCTACCCCAAAGCCAAACAATATCAATTCTCATTACACAATATGTCAGTAACGTCCTGGATAAGGCATTCACTATATTTTATCATAAACAGTTTTCACATTTCATCTCTGTTGTTCAAAACTCTTCCCTGGAATCCTCTCAGAGTTAAACTTACAGAGCCAAAGTAGTAACCCAAAATAACATTTTTAATAAAATGAACAGCCTCCTCTCCCCCCAAATCCTATGTTACAGTTGTCAACAGAACCAAAGGTCACATATCATTTGACCTTGGAACAGCCTTCAGATGACTTACTTTTTTTATAGCGTTCAGTATACATGCACATTTGTTTGAGTTTCTTGAGTGTCTCCTTTTGTAAAGCTAAAAAGATAGGACCAAAAAGTAAATAAGGAAAAGAAAAGAAGACAGGGACATTTTGCAAGCATCAAAAGGCCAGAAAAGAAAGTTAAATTTTGGCTCATCTATGGACTCTCCTCTTTCTTCATAGTTAGCCAATGTTTTGGGATTATGAACGTGAGACTTTATTGGCGTGTAGACAAAGAAGAAGTATCTCAAAGTTAAAAGAGTTTGAACATGAGTGATGCATAAGAGAACTAATTTATGAGAACAGTCCAGATAGGAGAGCAAATAAAAGATACTGCTTTTAGTCACTAATTTTGCATAGCCAAAGCATGTTGGGGGTTTCTATAAAATAAAACCAACAAAAATGAAACCACAAATTTCTGAATCGTTTGGTTTATGGAGGACTACTAATACCCTAGGTAATTAGATTAAATTTCTTTGTTAATTTGATGAAATTTCAATCAATAATTGCGTTGCAAGACTTATTAAATTTTTTTTATTCGAATACTGGGTAAAAGTCCTTGTTCTAATACCTTTGTGTTCAGGAGAACACTCTATTTCTATTTAACTTTAAACCAATACTCTTTTGATTTATTCTTTGGCATCACTTAGTGCATGGAAAACAAAATTTTTCTTCTATGATTCATTAAATGTGATATAATTGTTGAAAGATGAATAACTCTGTAAGAAGGAAAAAGTAATGTGTAAATATGTGTATGTGTTTCATTGAATAGCTATAAATTTCTTCCTTTGCAAATTGCTAAATAGTTATTTTTTTCCAGTAAAACCGTAAATACAGTTTCAAATCTTTTATGCTAAGATGATTACTAACACAGGTAACAAGAGAGGTTGAATTATACTGATTTACTGATCACCAAAACCATGTTGTGAAAATGTTTAATTTTTATGACTCATAGTTTCAGAGGGTGATTGTGATAATTATTTAAACTTAGCATTTAACCTCTCCAGAGATGTATTAAAATGTGACACAGAAAACTGAAAACTTGTAAAAGTAAATTAAGGAATAATATTTTTGGCAACAAAATTCCATATATTGGGAGAGCCTATATATTGGGTTGATTCTCATGCATTAGAACAATTTTATGCCAAGTATAATTTGCAATCCTTCTGCAAGCCTGCAGGGGGTTTAAATACTTATGATCTTCTGTACAACAATGCGTTTAACCAAAAAAAAAAAAAAAGTTTAGAAAAGGAAAATCTGGAAGGATACTTACAGGCTGTGGTGGTTTTCAGCAATAAATTAGCAATTAAACTTTGAAACTGATACCTCATGTGAAACTGTTCTAAATAGCTCTCTGAGCAGATGGAAAGTCTTCAATAAGTGTTGATATGATGTGACAATCTATCACTTCCATCAAGACCAGCAGTTCTCAACCTTCCTAATGCCTCCTAATGCCATGACCCTTTAATACAGTTCCTCACGTTGTGGTGACCCCCAACCATAAAATTATTTTCATTGCTACTTCATGACCCACAGGTTGAGAACCACTGATCAAGACCCTCTCAACTGGAGTTTCTCATTTGAGCAACAGAACAGACAATGGATTAAGTGACTGTGTTCCCAATTTTTCTGTGGTTGATTTATAACTAATATTATCACACTAGATCAAAAGGAGTATAGGAGAAAAAATTATTAATCTGTTACAAACAATAGACACTTCCATGGACACCGGAAATGAAGGCTTAGTATCCTCAAGAAATAGCAGTTGAGGAAGTCTGAGGGCTTCATCCTTGAAGAAATACACCATTCAGGTTCCTTGCCTTTTTGCTATAAAAGTGATGCAAAGGCAGACTCTAAGCCCTGAATAGTGTCCTTGTGGCCAGGGAAAGAAGGATCCATCATCATTCCACAAAATTTAAAGTCTGTATCCTTTCCCTCGTGTCATATGCATTTATTCTTTTCCCCAAAACTACAGTTGCTAAAAGTGAGCTGGTTTGTGATTGGCCACTTTGATGCTCTGCTCTTTATTGTTAGGGAATAAATGGGAGGCAGACTTTGCAGAGAGTTCTCAATTCCGTGTGCTTTTATTTTCTTTTTGTCAGCGACTAGTAGAAATGATTGACTTACCCTTTTCAGTAAATGTTTATTGAACATCCTTTATTTGTCATGCACTGTTCCACACACTGAGATTTTAAGACATGGATAAAACAAATCTCTGCTTATCCTCAAGGGGCGGGATAGGAATGAAGAGTGAAGATAGAGACTCACTAAAACGTAGAATGTCAAGTGTAGAAGAACTTGGTTTGCATTAATAACAAATTCAGTGCTCCTATTGTCTCCCCAAAACTTGGGTAAACAGGAGAGAATCCAATGGGAAACTGTAAGAATTCCAGAAGACAGTAAAGGGAAGAAAGCCAGAAAGAAAATTATTAATAGTATCCAAGGGAATACAAAGAACAGAGGGAGGAAAAATGAAGAGATTAATGACTAGAACTACCTTAAGAATGAATTGCAAAGTACAAACTAGCTTGAATATTTACCCATACTAATTGTAATCCTAGGTTTGGTTGATTATAGATCAACTATTGCGAGACTATGACTCATCCCAGAAGCTAGCCTAATAGGAAAGTGGCTAAGTAGTAATATTAATACTAGAAAGGCAACATTAAAATCACCTTAGTAATGTAAGATAGTTCCCATTTGGGAGGTTATTAACATTGACACCATCCCAGGGATTCCTACTCAAAAACTAAGCACAGTTACTCAGTTGCTGCTGCAGTGAAGATGTCGGCATGTAGACATCATTAAATATTAAAGTGCCATAAGCTGTCCAATTATTGTTGCAAGACTTTTTACTGTTTACATTTGGTTCATTGGCCAAGCCCATGTGAAGGTAATTTAGTTAAGTGTCTCCTTAAAGATGAGGAGGACTCTAACTTTCATTCCTAACTCTATAACTTTGTCATTTCTCCAGATATCCAGTTATTTTACATATCCAATTTTATTTTCTGCTTGCCACCAAAGCTAGAAATGTGTTTAATTGGGGCATAAACCTGTATTTCTCTGTACATGACTTAACTTTTCCTAAAATTAACTCTCTTACATATTTTGCACAGCATTTCCCATGTCTTGATATTCTGAATTTTGATTATAAAAAAAAAAACAAGAAAGTTGATATTCACTTGAGCTAAGCCATTTGTAATTTTTTTTTTACATCGTTATTATATCTCGCCTCAGTTTTCACCTTCTCAAAGTAAACAATCCAATTCTCCTAGGTCAGGAGTGAAGAGTCTTCTCATACTGAAAAGCCACATTAATTTAGCTGCCATCAAATAAGGCCACCTTTAAGAAATTTCAATCAGAAACACTTAAAAATGTGCATTATTGTATAAAAAATATAATTACTATCTACTTAATAATGTCAAAAATGGAAACTAGTATCAACTTAAAGTTAACTAATGTAATGTTTTTCTTGTGTCTCTTTCTGTTGAAAAGCATTTGAATGTTCACTTGCAACCTGGAGGTGTCAGTTTCAGTTGATTCTCTAGACGGGTATCAGTCATTTGTGACCTTGACGGCATCTTGATTTGAGTTAGGGAGGAAAATGTAGATTCACAGCAATAACTGGATAAAAGCAGAAAAGCATTTTTCAGGAATGTTGTTGAAAGTATGGGTATTCTACTGCAATTTTTCCATTTCTCCATATTTCAAGTGAGTCTTTCTCAGCATGAAACATGACTTTAAAATGGCATCTACTGAGAGCTCAATCAATTCCATCTGTAGTTCTTTAGGTGCCTTGGTGATATAAACTAGAGAAAGCTGAAATGCTAAGTTGAGCATGATGTCATGATTCTCAACGTCTTATTGTACTCCCTAACTATGTAGTAGCTGTATAACAACTGCATATTCTTCAGGTGATTCACATATATCTTCCTGATCATCAATGACCCTTGCTCACTGGGAGAAATGTTCATCTGAAATTTCCTTTTGAAAAAGAAGCGTTTTTCAAAATGCTTGAATTTTTGACATATATCATATATAGACTAAGTTTTACCTTGCAAAAAATTATCCAGGTTGTTTTGATTTGACATCATATCACAAAGAAATGCTGCATTGTTATACAAATCTTTCCATAATTTGCATTGATGATTCTATTCTTCAAAAAAATTAACTATCTGTTCACACAGATAAAATTTGGGCTAGCAACTGTCCCTGAGATAGCCGGCACGCTTTAGAATGATAAGGCGAACTCCTACTGAATACGACACTGTTCAATTTTAGCATGTTATGAAACTGATGATTTCATGTTGCATTTGCAGGAAGATAGTTAACAATATTTATAACTTGGGGTAAAATGTCACTTAAACTGGTAGCTTTATCACAGACATTTTTCTTGTGCAAGATTCAATGAAAAGAAACTAGACAATTTAGATTTGTTTAATACTTCCCTTTATCTGTTCATAAACCCTTCAATTTCTCCCATCACAGAAGATTCACTGCCTACACATACACTCACTAAATTTGCCTAATTCAGTACTTTTATCCTCAAAGTTGTTGAAGATCTCTATTCCCCATGTTCTGGTTACAAGAATGCCCAATGGGAGTAACTTTCTATAGCAAAGCAAATCTTAAGTTAGGACATGAATGCAGTATTAAATCTGTACTGATGATTCCTTTTTTAATGATTTATAGTATGACTTGATTCATCCAAAGCAATGGAAATAATGTATTGTTTCCTTTTGAAGTATTACTTGAAATTTTTCTGTTAAATTTAAAGCTAATTTGTATTGTTGATCAGTTATGGTTCTTCTTGAAAGAGGCATTTGTCTGTACATAGAAACATTATTGGGGTCTAAGCTTCCTACCCCTTTGACAACGCGTTCTTTCATGATTGCTACATCACTGGGTGGCTTCCCTTTCCCCAAACTAGATACTATTTTATAAATTGTTTCAGTGGCATTATTTCCAGATCTGATTGCTGCTTGAAAGACCTGTTTTTGCTTTTGCTTTTCATCTTTTAATTTCTGCAGTATAACCTTTTTATACCTCTCCCTTTAATTTAAAATATTTGTGGTCCTTATGAGTGTTTTAATGCTAGTGAGAATTGAATTACTTTAATTTTGCTACTGCAAACAAGACTGGGAAATGCAGGTGCCAAACTTTTAACCCTTCAAACACAGAGAATAGCTTCTCCACCATTCAGCACCGACATTTGATGTGATTTGACGTATGATAATTAAATATGTTCAATTCAAGCATATGATAATTAAATATGTTCAATTCAGTCATAACAAAGAGTTAGTCATTCTCACTTGTTTTAGTTTGTCATTTTGATGAACTACAATTGTTATAGCATGAAACAAGTACAGCTATAATGCAGATCAAAATGATAAACTAATCGTTTACACTTTTAAGAGCCATATGGGATATTTTATTATATAAAAATTTTTCTTCCTCTGTTAGAAAGGAGTTGCTTGTGCAAGCCATCTCAATAAACAGCTTCCTTGGGGATCCTCATTCTTTGACTTATATATTGTTCGTGGATTTACTTATTTATTGGTGTTTATCTATTAGTAGATAGACTAGATATCTACTAATAGATAGGTGGTTCCTATTAGTCATTTTGTTTTTATTGTTTTATTTCATCTGCATTCTATCATTGTATTTTTGGCCATTCTGTATGTTTATTGTGTCTGTTTATAGAACAACTATTTAAAATAGTGTGTGATATTTAAAATAAGACATCAGAATTGTAATTTCAAAATATCACTGGATTTGACATTATGGAGTAATTTAATTTTTAATATTTCGAAAATGTAGCTGTAATTTTAAATACCATAGGTATGGAGTGATGTTTTCCAAGAGCTTCAGACGTTTTGTATTTCAGTTGGGGTATGGCTTGCTTATTTTCAGATAACAACACAATATTTATGTTGACATTGAATCAGAAATATAGAAAGTATCAAAGCAGGCATGAATCTGAGCATGTTGCTTTAGAATCCTCACAATAAATACCTTCGTACTGTTTTCAAGGTTATATCTAGTTTTCACTAACAAGCTGAATAGAAGAAATCTGGATTCCACCTAATTTTTTCTTGAGTACCATTTATGTGTATATGTGCGTAAGAAAACTAGGTCTTCCCTGCAATTTTTCATTAGCCACAAAAATAGAAAAAGAAAATTATACATATAGTATGATCACATAGATAGCAAGGCTGATTTATTTTCAGACATTTCTGTGGCCCCATTTATTTGACACATGTCACATGATAAACTTGAGGAAGAATGATGGGCTTTTTGACAAAATACGTGTATCTCTGCAACAATTTATTCCTCTCTTTTGGTTCTGATTAACCAACCTAAATCTGAATGCCAACAAATAAATGACATTAGACCCCCCTTTCTCAAGAAACCTTTGCCACTGTTTAGAAAATACAATTTAAAAATATTTTCTCAAGCGTTTATATATCCTTGTCCTTTAATCTTAAGTGATCAAAATATTCAAAGGGCTGCATGAACATTTGACAAAAATAATGACAGCATGTTAACAAGAAAGGCACATTTTTGTAATGAATGGATGAATACAGGTTTTATCACTAGTAAAAAAAAATAGCACATCTAAGCATAATTTTCATCTCTGACCCGTTTTAATATTGCCCTGTTAAGAAAAGCTTGAAATATTGTAATTAGTTACAGCTATTTTTTTTCTATCTTCCATTTCCTCTAATATATCCAAACTCCTTGTGAAACTGTAGACAAAACAGCCATCTGGAGTTAGAAATCCTGATTTCAAAATGTGACACTGCTTCTCTGATGACCTTAGAAAAAAGCCACTTACTTTTCCCTCAGTCTCATTTCAAAGAACCATCATAAACTTTAAATGAGATAATTTCTGTGAAATTATGCATCTGCCACATCTTACAAGTGGGATCCATTTTTGAAGTTTTATGGTCAGTAACTGGGCCAACTGCAAATGGGTTAACAATTTCAATAGGTATTTAATCCAAATAATGAGATAAGATTATTGGGATTATTAAAAATTTCATATGACAGAGATACAAGAATTGAACACAATGTTTGATGAATTAGATGAAACAGCTAAGTAATCCTTGAAAATGCCACAAGGGATTGTTCACATCTGACTCTCACCTGCTAAAAATAAAATGTAATTTCTTTAAATCTGGCCCAATCTTCCAGGGAGTCAGAAGGAGTAAAATACTTTCTCAAAACAAGTTCTTCATACTTGAGAGGTAAATTGCCTATCCTGAGGGACAACGAGGAACTAATATACCTGAGAAAAGGTAATTTCTCAGGGAGTCTCTTCCAGAAGAATTGGCCAAGCTATAAAGTATTTTATGCACCCAATCTTTTCAGAAAATCAAGTTCAGTCAAGACAAAATTCATTTTATATTTTCCTTCAAAACTTAAAGTATAATTGTACTTATAAATATGTGCTAAATAGTAAATTTATTCATAAATTAACCATGTCTAGACACCATGTTCAAAGCATAGGGGTAATCACAGTTAATATAAACTTAAGTCATAATGTTTTTCTCGGGCGGCGCCTGTGGCTCAAGAAATAGGTTTCCAGCCCTGGAGGTGGTGGGTTCAAACCTGGTGCTGGCCAAAAAAAAAAAAACCTGCAAAAAATAAATAAATAAATAAATAAATAAAAATAATGTTTTTCTCACGTGCCTTCAATGTTGTCATGTCATATTGGGTGAGCCCAGTGGACGGCAGGCTACATGACAAGATACACTTGAGCCCTATCACAGTGGTCACAGCTGCCTTCCCATAGCACAGTAGTAGTCACTGTGGAATACAGTTTGCTTTCAATTCTGCTGTTTTCATTTTTTGTTTTAAAAATTTAATTACCACAATCCCTCATGCTCTTTCTTTCCAACTAGGGCCTGGCAAAATGGCTCCCGCCAAGAAGGATGGCAAAAAGAAGAGGGGCCGGTCTGCCATCAACTAAGTGGTGACTGAGAAAACACATTTGAAAGTGCATCCATGGAGGGGACGTCAAGAAGCGTGCCCCTCGGGCACTCAGAGAGATCCAGAAAGTTGCCATGAAGAGATGGGGACTTCAGATGTGTGCATTAATACCTAGCTCAACAAAGCTGTCTGGGTCAAAGGCATAAGGAAGGCCCCATACCGTATCTGTGTGCAATTGTCCAGAAAATGTAATGAAGATGAAGAGTCACCAACAAACCCTATGCTTTGGTTCCCCATGTACCTGTTACTATTTTCAAAAATCTACAGTCAACGGGGATGAGAACTAACTAGTGATTATCAGATACATTAAAAAAAGTTATAAAACCACAAAAATTTTAAATTGTATACATTTAAGATATACTGTACAGCATGATGTTTTACATAGTGTGTGTATGTGTATATATATATATATAATAGATAGATATCGATGAATGATCATAAAAGGGTTACTAAGGTGAAACATATTAATATAGTCATCTTCTCACATCATTACCCATTTTTTGTGTATGGCAAAACCAACTAAAATCTACTCAATTACAAAAGTTCTTGAACACAGTATAATATTACTAACTATAGTTCTCATAAAACATTCAATCTCCAGACAGATTCAGCCTACTTATCTACTACTTTTTAGCCTTTGACCTAAGTCTACCCAGTTCCCTCCCATCACCCCTGTCCAGGGCATCCACTGTTTCTTTCTCTGTCTTGGTACATTTGCCTTTTAAAATTTTTAGGTTGCCACATATACATGAAACTTTGCAATGTATTTCTTTATGTATTAGACTTATTTCACTTAGGATAATGTCCTCCAGGCTAATCCATATTATGGAAAATGACAAGACCACATTCCTAATTAAGACCATATATATATATGATGGTGTGGCATATATACACAGACACACACACAGACACCAGGTATATAAAGCTATGGTCTCTCTCTCTCTCTCTCTCTCTCTCTCTCTCTCTACATATATATATATATATATATATCTGTATGTATGTCATATATATATATATATATAGCCAAAATATAGAAAAAAAAATAAGCTTGTGTCTGTTGACAAATAAATGGGTAAAGAAGATATATATTGGTATATATATGTATATGTACATATATATATAATGTATCTTCTGTGAAGAACAGTTAGTGATACATAACTCAAAAGGTGTCTATAACACATGCAAAATCTATTCTCTCAATACCTAACATCCAGCCATTAGTAGTAGCCAACAAAAGCAAGTACATTTATCCCTCACCTAGCTTCTAGATTCTGGTTTGCCATTTAAAACGTACACATATCTGCCCTACGCCTAGTAACCTGCCTCACAACTTTACTGTATATTCCACCCAGTAAATAAAATAGGGATGCCCAAGGATGGAAGAAGGGATGGCAAGACTTAAACAAACTTTGAAGATATGTTGGTATTAATAATTTAACTGATGCTAATATTAATGAATGAAACCAAAAAGTAAATGGAGAATAAATGTTGTCATTTCTCAAATATCTGAAAGAGACCATAGATATATCCTAAGCTCCTTAGAGACATAAAAACTCTGTCTTTTAAGAACATAATATAAAAATAGAGATAGAGATAAGGACTGAGGTAGGAATACACACACACATATGCACATACATACATATATGGTATGTAAAAGGAAACTAGATAACTAAGATTTATCATCAACTGTGAACATACAACATAGACAAAATGGTATCCTCCAATACAATTTTTACCTTGCTGTATTCTGTTCATTATGTTGTCATTTTTTTGTATGACTTCTAAGGAATAGAAGTTTCATTTTCATCTGTTCTACACCACTGCCTTGACTACTCTCTAAACTTAGGCTGACATAATAACTACACAGATTCCAGGCAAATATTCTGCCATAATTGTAGAATCACAAAAGCTTGTAAATAAAATCTCAGTGGTTTATGTTCATTACTATTGACTTCAAATCTTCAGAGCTTTGGTTTGGGGGCTAGGAATTGTTAGTTTATCTCCTAATGGCTATTCTGTCCTTTTCTTAATAGAAGGAAATGTCTAGCTGGACAAGGGTAACACTGTACTTCCTGTTTCCATTCCATCTATTTATTTTTGTGTGACTAATTGTGGACCCGTTGAAGAGCTGTAACCAGCATCATGTTTAGTTTCTTAGAGATTTGGGTATTTTTATCTTTCATGCCGGGAGGAATAGTCATCTAGTATTGAGCCATAAAGATTCACACAAAGGAAAGCAACAATTTAGAAGAGGTAGAGAACAAAGACTAGCTATATCCTGGATACCTGCATGACCAGGTGGAGCAAAGCCATTATTTCACCTGTTCTTCATACTTACAGCTTGAGATCGCTGAGTTATACAAACTTGATTTAAATCAGTTACTTTTGCTCATAGTTGTACATGCAACAGAACCTGTATTTACCTACTAAATGATATATCATTTTTATGTCTTCTTTATTAATTACTAAAACATGCAGTTAGTCAACTTATAGGAAGTGTAAAATGAGAGAATAAAATATGAGTTTTAGAGGCTTCTGAAACCAACTGTCCTATTATAGTAAATACAGAACATAAAATAACATATTATAACCATTCTATGGTGTATTCAGCAATATCAACAATATTGAGACTCTACAAGATAAACCATTCAGTTTAGTGAACAGATAAATGGTAAGATGTTTTTATGAGAGAGATAGAGAGAAGGGGGAGAGTTTGTAGCTATAGAGATTGAAAGACATATAACAATAAAATGTAATAAGTAGGGTTTTGATTTCAGCAAACCATTATGAATCTTATATGACTTGGTAGGGGAAATTTAAATAATTATTAAGTATGTAAATATATCAACAAATTATTAGGGTTTTTTAAAGTTCATAATAGCAGAGTGGATCCTCCAAAACCCCAGTTTAGACTGCATGGGTCTTTTTATATGTGGATTTTCTTCTGCTCTGAGTCACTAATTCCTCTCTCCCTCCTCCTTTTCAGCCTACTCAATCTGAAGATAAAAAGGATGACGTCCTTTACATGCATAATGAACCTCTCACACTAAATGAACAGCAAATATGTATTTTTCTTGCTTATTATTTTCTTAATAACATTTTTTCTTAGCTGTATAACTTCATTATAAGAATATTATATAAGGCTTGGCGCCTGTGGCTCAAGCAGCTAAGGCACTAGCCACATACACCTGAACTGGAGGGTTCGAATCCAGCCTGGGCCTGCCAAACAACAATGACAGACAAAACCAAAAATAGCCAGGCATTGTGGTGGGCATCTACGGTCCCAGCTACTTGGAAGGCAAAGGCAGGAAAATTGCTTGAGCCCAGGAGTTGGAAGTTGCTGTGAGCTGTGATGCCACAGCCCTCTACCCAGGGTGACAGCTTGAGGCTCTGTCTCAAAATAATAATAATAATAATAATAATAATAATAATAATAATAATAATATATAAAATAAATGTAGCACAAAATATGTGTTAAGTGACTTTATACTTTATATTATCAGTAAGGCTTCCAGTCAATGGTAGACTGTTAGTAGTTAAGATTTGGGGAAGTTAAAAATTATTTACAAATTTTGGACTGCATGGAAGTTTGACCCCCTACCTCCCACAATGTTCAAGGGTCAACTGTATTATAATTTTGCTAAAACAAAGTCTACATGTTTTACAGATGCAGTGTGAAATTTTAAGATGAAGTTATATGATTGTGGGATGCTTCAAAATAATACCGAAAAGGTGAAAGGTGAGTTTTCATGGAGGTAAAGATAGAGCAACATTTTTCACAAGATGAGAAGTTCTGAAGTTGAGTAATAACAATATAAGAGATTAACTGTATTTTAAGTATTTTAACTTATACTTTTGCACAGGTCTGAATCTGCCTATAGTTAAAAGTTTTAAAATGACATAAATGCTTTGGTGTAAGATGCCTAGAATTCTAGTCTTACTTTAATCTCTTACAAGCTGGATAACCTTGGACAAATTGACTTCCTCTTTATATTTTATTATATATCAATGAAATAGGAAAAATAGATCTCATAAAATTGTTATTAAAAATATATTAGCTCATATTTTTAAAGTACTTAACATATTAAGAATCAATAAATGTTCACTCTGATTTGCATTTACTCAGTTTATTGATAGGTGTTTTGTGAGAAGGTTAGTCAGCTCAATATCATTTATTAGATTTTTTATGGAAAAAATTGATAACAAACTCAAACACAAATTAATTTGAGGGATATAGCCTGTTTATCACTTTGAAATTGCTACAATTTCAGTAAGCAGAAATAAATGCTTTACATTTTTTCAATATAAATTGAAACACTGATAGACTGAAACTTCTTTGATTATCTGAAGGCAAAAATAAATAAGTCCCTTAGCAGAGAGATTTTTTATAAAACTTAAATGATGATTCGATAAAAATATACTGATGTGAGTATTTTAGCAGGAAAGTGATGCAAATAAATTCATGTTGCATGGATGTCTGAGGGATTTAAATAAAGTAAATGCGCCCGACAGTCTCCTCTTCCTTTCTGTGTGTGTTTATTGATTTGATATATAGAATCCCCAGAGTCTACTAATTGTCCAAAATGGAACAATTAAGGCTGTCACGGGCCTGTGGACAAAGTGTTCACTGATACACATTTTGCAAATTCACATTTAATAACTGCGTCTGGGCAAGTTTCCTTTACATTTTATAAGCATAAAAAAGCAATGAAAACTTTGGTCTTTTCTCCTTTTATTAAACATTTTTGATAACCAGTTATAACATTATAAGTGCAAGATTTCCAATAAACTCCTTATGTTCACCTATAGTAAACACTTTTTAACTCTTTCCATGTGTAATTACAAAATTCACAAAAGAATTAAATTAAATTCTCAAAAGAATTTAATCCTGGAAATCTCTCTGCAATGTGTTCTCCATATAATTTCGATGTGATCACCTAATTCGTTTCTGCCACCTGCTACTCCTTCTTGTGCAGCTTCTCCGTTCTGCTCTTTTTAATGCCATAATATTTAAGTGATGCTATTTCCTATACGATCCACTCTCTGGTTCTCCTGTGTTCCTTCTCTAGAGTAGCTGCCTGGGAAACACAATCATAGTGTATACATTTAATTACCATCAAATACATACACTATGATCTTTCATCCTTATCAAGACTATTTTTCAATATTCAAAATCACATATTCAAGCATAATTCCCTCAAACGAAGCGCAAAGTTCTCACTAACACTTGCACTTCTGAATTCACTTCTCCGTCCTGTGAAAGAGCCCATCTCTCCATTTAGTTGCTCCAGCAAGGAGATGAGAACATGCATAATTTGGGCTTCTTGACTCCATTAGTTTTCCTATCTAAGCACTAATAGATAACTTGCCATGTATTTCATATCGGTCTCTTTTCTATATTGTCCAGATTTCATTTCAGGCCCCCATACCCTCCTACGAGGGTTCAATACCTTCACAGCTATTTTGTTTCCTGAGTATATTCTTACCCTCTTTCAACTTGGTCTCTACTGCTCTGCTGCAGTGGTTTTTCATAAGTGAAGACCCACCACTTCTTTGTCTTACTGTATTTTTATGGCCCCTGATTACTTTCCAGACATAATTAAAACTTTTAATATTATATCCGATAACTTAATAATCAAGTTTCATAATTTTTCTCAGTGTCATGAAACCCACAGAACTTATTTGTCCTCCTCTGAATGCACTCAGCCTTTTTTATTTCCCTGCCTTTGTTCATATCACTCAGTTATCTGGACCACCCTCTTTCTTCTTCTCTTTGAAACAACTACTTTTTTTGACATTAAAAAAATGAAACTTGTTCAGAATAACATCAAAAAGCATAAAATAGTTAGGAATAAATTTATAGGGTACAAGATTTGTACACCAAAAATTACAAGGCATCGTTGAAAGACATTGAAGCCTTTAAAAAGAGAAAGGCATTTGATATTCCTGGAGTGGAACACTCAGTATTATTAAGAGGGAAGACAACCATGTTTTTAAGGTAAAATCATGAAGATAAAATCCACCAACAATCTCCCTTTGAAGGATGTGCTAATATCCACCAGATACCAGAGATACCAGAGATACCATATCTCTGGCCAGATACCAGAGTTCACTGCCATGTTTTCCTTCTCTGCCCCCTTACAACCTGATACTGCATGATACACACATGATATTCATTGTAATTATTGACATTCTTCTGATTGCTCACATAAAACTCTAGATTTGTAGAAGAAAATATCTTTCTTATTTTTCTTAAAAAGTACTTAATGTAAACTATAGCCTAGTCATGGCTCTAAATTTCTTATGATATGGTTGACTAGAAAGAGATTTCCCACTGTTAAGATAATTCATAAATGCTATGACATTCAAATGAATGCATATTGTCCCATGGTCGCAAATTTTATGAATCACATTCATTAATGTGTCTGTTTCCTTTAAAAAATTTTGATTTTATTATCTATAGAAATTATTTATAGATAATGAACTTCATTTTACTCTATTTGGGCAGAACTTATTGTAGAAATGGATTAATTTTTTTTAGATTTTTTTCCCTGTAAACATGAATAGAGTAAATATTCCATATTCTTTAATAGGAGAGCTCAAGTAACTGAGTTTTGTTCATGTGACAAGTATAGATATTTAGCACAAATGATCTATTCTCATTCCTCCTCCTCAGAAGACTCAGGAGAAGATTCTAAGCCCCAAAGGGAAATTCCATCATATTCAAACTTCTATATCTCATTATATTCAAACTCTTAGTCTTCCCAAAGGAAAAGTTCTAATATATTCAACCTCTTAGGGTGGTTGCTTGTAAAGGAGCTATCTTAGAGTAATAATGAATTGTGTTAATTCAATGACAGTGGGAATGTTTGTTGTATTAACATATTTTGAATAATATTAATGCAACATTAGATTACTAATATGACCCAAAGCAAACAGAAACATATACCACACCACATAGTAAATGACTGGACAGACAATGACTTAATTGTCAGACCATGTGTCCACTGATGTTCTTAAAGGCAGTGGAGAAACTAAAATGTTAGTGTATTCTTTATTTTTAGGTATGCATAACACAGTGTAATTTGACAGAGATGAGTTAAAAAAGGAATTGGCCAACATAAGTAGAAGTGAGTAAAGAATTACATAGAATGAAGCATCTTGAGGGATTGGAAAACTGATTGCTTATAGGCTCCAAGAAGTATGACATAAGATTCAAAATTGTTTTGAGTGATAAATACTTAAGATTCAGTGTTGGATCAAAGATCAGATTAAGGATGTACCCTTTCCAATCAAACCTACCTTAGCTACCAGCCAGATAACCCATAGATAAATCAGATAACCTCAATATATATCCTCTAAGTACAAAAACATGTAGTGAAGTGAATGTTGACAAGCAAAGCAATAAATCAGCCTTAAAAATTCATTCTAAGGGCAAAAAGAAAATCATTTAGAATTGATGGCTAACACATTAAATTGATTAGCAACAGTCAATTCTAGCACATACTACGACTGTGAGTTAGATGGTGCTATCTAAGGAACCAGAAGGCCACTCCCAGGAAAGTCTTTGTTTACCTGAAAAACAATATTGGGGCTCTGAATTTGCCCAAGCAGGAAACACTCTGGCAACACAGAGTAGGCGATCTTTGCCTTTGGAAAATTTATTTCACAAGTCTTATTTCTGAAGGACCCAAACAGAATAGTACCCAAGGGCAAAGTTACAAGCTTAGGAGAACTATGAACAAAGGAGTTCCCGGCAAAGAGCAGTATCATTTTTTTTGTTTTAATTTTTATTTCTAACTGAAAAATAAGAACTGTATGTATTTATAGGATACAATGGAATGTTTTGATATATGTGTGTGTGTGTATATATATATATATATATATATATTTTTTTTTTTTTTTTTTTTTTTTTGCAGTTTTGGCTGGGGCTGCCTTGGAACCCACTGCCTCCCTCATATGGGGCCGGCACCCTACTCCTTAAGCCACAGGTGCCGCACTTATGTATATATTTTTTACAGATTAAACCCATGTAATTATCATAATCAACACCTCAAACATTTACTTTATCTTTGTATAGAGAATAGATCTGCACAGTTGAGAGTGATCATGTAGTTTATAATAATAATGTATATCTTAGAACAGTATCAGCTTTAATAAAGTTAAAAGGCTTTCACACACCATGTCAAGCAGGATTTCAGAATTGGTATGGGTCAGTGTATTCCTGGGTATTCCCATTATTCCTCGTTTGAAAACTAGAGTTTGAAATCAGTGTATGTTATCTTCATGGTTGGAATGCATGGATGGCTAAATATAATTTGTCATTATAAAGGCTTGATAACTAGAATCTAATTAGTGGCAAACTAATACAACCTTTGTGGACAGAAGAATGGAACTCAAATTAATCAAGAAGAAAAGGGCAAGAAACTCCATTTCTATGTGGACAAGACACTTGAACAGAAACTTCTCTGAAGATGACAGGTGAATGGCCAAAAGCACATATAAAAATTTTCATCACCTTAAACCATCAGAGAAATGTCAGTCAAGCCACTCTGATATATCACCTAAACCCAGTGAGATTATCCCGTATCACAAAGTCCCAGAACAGCAGATGCTGGAGTGGATGTGGAGACAAGGTAACAACACTTCCACACTGCTGGTGCGAAGGCACACTAATACAACCGTTGCAGAAAGAAGTATGGAGAATTCTCAAAGAACTAAAAGTAGACCTTCCATTTGATTCTGCAATCCCATTACTACCCCGAAGGAAAAAAAAAAAAAAACTCATTTTACAACAAAGACATTTGCAGCAGGATGTTTATTGCAGCACAATTAATAATTGCCAAGTCATGGAAACAACCCAAATGCCCATCAACCCATAAATATATTAACAAATTGTGATGTATGTATACCATGGAATAGTATTCAACTGTAAGAACAGATGGAGACTGTACACCTTTGAGGTTTACCTGGATGAAGTTGAAACACAATCTTTTTGAATAAAATATCTCAAGAATCTAAACATATATATACATATACACATATCTCCAATGTTCTTAATACTAATATGAAACCAGTAAATAAGCACTTCCATGCTCATATGAATGATAAAACACAAATACATTCTAGTAAGAGGGTGGGGTGAGGGGGAGAGGTGAGAGGGCTGGGTGATTGGCAGGAAGAGGGAGGGCCTTTGGCAGAATCTTACCAAATGTGCACAACGCAAGTGTGTTCAGCACGCCTCCTAGGGGAGGGCTCTTCTACAACCTGAACTGTACCTTGGAAGTGGAAACAATATAACCTAAAAATTTGTACCCTCATATTAATTTGAAATTTAATAAAGATAATTTGTCATTTTAGTCCATACAATGGACTAAAGAGCAATATGTGACTGATCCCTAGAAGACCTTAGACTTTAAAAAGACTTCAATGACTTGATGAAGGTTTAGTTTTCTTTTTCTCGTGCCAACTCTGCCAGTTGATACTTTGCGATCTTCCATTCCCTTCTCACTTTATCTCTCAGTGATAGAGCCCAAACACTCGGAAA
>CAUYRH010153540.1:0-16133 GCA_963574655.1 Perodicticus potto | reverse complement strand
AGCACTTGTTCTTAGCTGCCCTGGCTTCCCTCTGCCCCTGAATGGTGCCTGTTTGTTGGCGTGCTATTACTAGAGCTGTCATTCTTTTTTTAATCCCTTCTCTCTTATTACTTCTCTTCCTCCTGATCTTGATTATAAAAGACCACAGTGGCCATTTTAAGAAGATTGTCCAGGTTATGATCAGGGTCTAGAGCCAATTTCTGGAGTTTTCTTCGAATGTCTGGGGCCATTTGAGTGATAAATATATCTTTTAAAATAATTTGGCCCTCTAAAGGGTTGGGTATCAACTGAGTGTGCTTTCTCATTGCCTCCCTAAGCTGCTCAAGAAAGGTTATGGGACTCTAATTTTGCTTCTGGTAAATAGTAGACAACTTAGAATAGTTCATAGGTTTTTTTCTTGGATCAATGTAAACCTTCCACTATACATGTTAGAAAATGTTTACACCACCACTCACCTTGTTTCTCAGGGTCCCATTAGGGATCCTCAAAGGGAATTGCCTGTCTTCCCATGGGGTATCTGTCCCTTTCCCCAAGAGACATACTGCCATGAGTATTGGACACGAACCACAAATCACCCCGCTTTCTAGCTTTATCTAAGACTTCATTTTTCTCATTAAAAGTTAAAGTTTGATGTAGTAGTAGCATTACATCTCTCCAAGAGAGGTCAAGACTTTATCCTAACTTCTGGACAACATCTGTGAACTTATCAGGGTTATCAGCAAATTTTCCCAAATCAACCTTAATTTGCTTTAAATCTGCCAGAGAAAATGAAGTGTATACTTGCTCACTTCCTCTTTCACCACCCGCAGTCTCAATGAAGGGACACAAAGAAGGATATGGTTGCCTTCTGGGGGCCCCAGTAGGACCAGAAAAAACTCTTGGGACAGCCTTCCTCCTAGGGTTTTCTGAACACACAGAGGAAAGTGTGGGAGAAGTAGATGGTGGGTTTAAAGTAAGTGATGACCGCGTCTCTGTCAGGAATCCCTTACCATTTGGGGAATCACCACAGCCAAGAGAGCCGAAGCTATCTGACAGGTCTTACACAGTTGGGGGTTGTCCCTGAGAAAAAGACAGCTTGTACATAGGGTACTTCAGACTACTTTTCTTCTTGTTTATAAAAAGTATCTAACTGAAAAATGGTATCATAATTTAAAGTGCCCTCTGGGGGCCATTGTTCACCAGTGGAGAGTTGATACCGAGGCCAGGCCTGGGTGCAGAAAAAAATCATACATTCCTTTTTCAGCCTCTGGGAATCAAACATGTCCCAGTGCTTCAGAATACAGCCTAGCGGGGTGTTCTCTTGGCGAGAGAATAGGGGAAAGAACAAACGTCCAGCATCTTAATCAATCGCACTCCATATTCCTGGGTTGTCAAAGCATTCTCTGACCAACCCAAGAAGCCTTCCGGCCAAAGAAAAGGAAGTGTCTTTCCAATGTTTGGGGAAGAGTACCTAAGGAGAATGGCCCTTCAGTCCCCACACTTGTCTGGAATTAGCCACCCTTACCAGTGTAGCACTTAGTACCTGCTGGCTCTCCTGTGCTTATTACTTGGCGGCAGCACAACCCGAGAAATCAGGTGTAATATCAAGGAGTCTGGTCCCATATGATGCAAGTTCTGCCCCTTTCTTTGCCTGCTCCAGAGTATCAGTCAAAGTGGGGTTGAGCCCCACCCTGAGAAAATGGCTGTGTGGTGTTTGCACATTTAACCTTTCATTATTTCTACAAGCTTCTTCTAAATTCCCAGTAACACAAGAAAATAAGCTTTTTATCTTGAACAGGTGTTAAATGCTAGGTTTTCTAACCTCCTTCCCCTTCCCCCAAATGTTAGCGAGATAATAATAATTAAATTCAGGGTTGAGAGACACTCTAAAATTTTTGCATTATAACCAGCTACAACTAGGTGAAGTTCTTAAAGAAACCCAGAGTGACTTTGAACTCTTCCATTTATGCCAATAGACTAGAAAAAAATCAGATAGCTGGGTCATCGTCAATGCCTTTCTTCATTTTCAAGAGACTGAACTGTAGCTGAGGGTTTAGAAAAATTTTTTTGACTGGGGTGTTACCTCGGGTTTCCCTTCACAGGCCTTTGGTCACCCAGAGAAGCCATACAGGGAAGTAATTTTGCCCTTTGTTTGGAGCCATCTTCTTGGCCTCTAACTGTTAACATAATTCAGCTTTTTCTCAAATATAAAAGAGACAGCCAACTGAATTTAATTCTGCAATGAAAGGCAGTAAAAATGACCTTATCATACACCTACAACAGCCAAAGCACACTTACAACATCTGAAAAATACCAGAATGAGCCCAGACAAACTTAACTAGTATATAAAGCAATCCTTTACCAACATTCAAACAAAGCATGCAAACTACAAGGAGAGAGAGAGAGAAGCAGCAGAGGTCTATAGAGATAAGTGGGAAAAGTTTGGGACCGTGGAAGAGATAAGAGGATAGTAAAAGATCTGGGAGAACACATTTTTTTCAGAAGGCCCTCCGGTGCTCCAGTGCTAGGGACCCCAGGGCCTGTGGGTGCTACTTCTTTGCTCAGCTTCCAACCAAAGAAAAGGAGTAAATACAGAAATTTCAAAAGCTTTCTAATATTCCTTTCGGCTCCTTTCTGGAGCCAAGGGGAATTAGAAAGTTCATTCCCCAACAGCCTCTTGCTTGTGACCTAGAGGTCAGCAGTCAAACTATGAACATTTACTGGCCAATGGGCATCAAAATTTTTAGTCTCCATTATTATAGCTATACAGAAAAGCAGGATAGAGGTAAGTGGTCCCATTGCTTACCAAAGATCTTCAATCCCTGACTATGAGCCCCCAAATATGATACCGGAATTTTGCTCTTCAGTAGGTCCTTGGTTTCAGGGATTTGAAGAATGAACCCACGGACCACAGATCAGTGGTACGATAGGATTTTTATTAGAAGTTAGAAAGGAATACAGAAGAAGTAAAGAGCACCAGAGCTCCTGGAAGGGGGAAAGAACTAAACTAACTGGGGAGTCTCTATGTGGGCTCTTTTATCTAGGGGTATTAGGTCTTGAGAATTACATTTAGCCAGGACTTGGCAAATAGAAACACGAGTGTTATTAACAAAGCAATGAATGGAGTCCCTCCAGCTCAGGGAAAAAGGTCAAGGTGTTCCCTTCATGAACTTGCCCAAACCTAGGAAAACTGGGGTCCCCTGTCTAGCCTTGAATGGGGGGAACCTTGTATCAGTGCTATCTTCATGAAAAGTAGCAAGTGGGGGGCAAGACAGCTGGAGGGAAGAGCTGGTGTGGGGGCAGCAAAGAGCACATCTGGTTACTCTGATTTTCTTCTGTTTGGAAGCTTGAGAAGCACAATTATTCTTATTCATGATCCCTAGATACGAAATATAAAACAGGGATCCAGCTGAGAGTCACGAATTCTGTTCCCAACCAGGACACTGATACTCATCCCCTCCTTCCCTGCAACCCTAGGAGTTTTGGCTCCTCCTTTATCTTTACACAGTGGAATATTTGGTGAGGATGGACTTAATCTAATTTTATTTTTTAATCAACTTATTTTTAACTAATAATTAAAAATTATATGCACTTATCATGTACAGATATTGTTTTGAAATACGTAGATATTGCAGAAAGGCTCAATAGAGCTAATTCACACATAAATTACCTTGAACAATTATCATCTTTTTGTCTGTGTGTTGCAAACACTTAAAATCTACATTCTTAGCAACTTTTTTGATACACCAGCATCATAAATACTGTTTATGATTTCTTTAAGTTTACATAGCCCTATAACATATTAATACCCTGTGAACTATGAAAAACCATGTACATTTACTTGGTTTAGTAGTATAATTTGGTCACAAAAATGGAGAGGGTATTTTACAATTGTGAAAATATACAAATGTTCTCATCAAGGCAATACTGACCCCGATGAACATTTAATATCTCTCTCCTCAAATGCCCTGCAAATCTGAGATACCCATTGAGGAGCATGCCAGTTCACAGAATTTCCTAAATTCTCACACTTGCTTCATTTTCAGATTCATCTGGTGAACAGAGAGTAGGAAATTGGTCACAGACAAGACGCCCTCCTTCCCCGTCTTACCCAGGCCTGAAGCAATCACAGCCACTGCCAGGCTGGCTGTAGCCTTTGCCTCTTCCTCCTAAGTGGCCAGCTGAGGATTAATTTCAACAAGAGCCAGAGCGGGCAGCAACCCTAGATGATGTATTTCCTCAGTAACACGCTTGCCTTCTCCAGAGGTCAGTTGCCCTACAACAAGGGCTCCTATGGCTAGAGCTAGGGTAGGGTCAAATGCATCAACATGAAAACTCAGATGAATTGACCTTTTTCTTTGACCAGTCAGCAGATCTAATGTTTCTTCCACAACATTCTGGATACCAAGCCAATCAATGTCTCTTGGAAAAAATACTAAATATCATCATAGTTCCTTAAAAGAAAATGTTCAGGAGGATCCACATCTCTTAGACCAATATGCGCTATTAGAGAAAAGAAACAAGGTTTGATCCAGGAATATCAAACTTTGTCCTATAGATCTCTGAGGAGAAATGAAGTGGCTGTTCATGGAGATTTTCTGACAAAGTGGTAAAGAGTGTATTGATGTTGGCATGGGTGTCAACCAGATGACACAAAGATCTGGGTAGTGCTGGGCATGACCACTAATGGTACCAATTGCTGGGCTGTGGTCTCCACCTGTTGGATGCAGCTTAGCTCCCCAACACTCCTCCCCCAATCAGATCAACCAGTTTCTGGTTAGCTAGGCCCACAGAGGGTGGGTTCATGTCGAGATCTCTGGGCACAGCAGTAAATCTCAAATCTTCCAAATCTTTTAGATGGTAGCACAAATTGAAGAGTCTTTTCAATTGAGCCAGCTTCTCTATGGCAGCTGGACTGTGTTCCATTCCTTTTTGTTTTTTTTTCTGTTCCTGTGAAAAGGGCTCCTCCCATAGCCGAGAGTGGAGCGAGTTCTTCAGGACAGAATGCACTTGTGTCTGGAGGAGACAGGGGAGGCTGCTCTTCAGGGACATGGTCATTGAGGAGAATCGCCCAGGCAGAGGCGGACTGCTGCTACCGAAAACCTCCAGTCTCTTGACAATTTTTAAGAATATAGTACATTATGAAGTATAGTCATTATTAACTATATGGTTTTAAAATTCTAACTTCCCAGACACAAACATTAATAGACAGCTGGTTAATAAGCCATGCATGTCAGTATGAGTATCCACACATACTCAGCAGATTTTGTTTATTTTTTTAGCAGATTTAATTTTGATGAAATAGAATTTTAAAAGATACTCTATCCTCATTAAAATTGACTTGCTGAGCACTTCCACTCCCTCTGCTGGTTGTGAAGACTGAAAACCCACAATGGTTAGCTTGCCCACCCAGTAGACTCAGAGAGCACTCTGACACATGTGGCTTAGACATGGTGTCAGCCAGAGGAGGAAGAGAGTCAAACAAGCAGCGGGCACTACCACACAACCTGACAACATAAAATTTCCTTGTCTTCCCTGCTAGTGACGGAGCTGTGGGATCATGTACGCCACCCCACTCCACCTTGCACATATGATGAGGATGCTTTCCAAAGATTCATGGCCTTCCTCAGCTCCAGGTATTTTTGCCACTTTAGGAAGAATCAGTGCCGGAATTCTCATGTGTAGGTTGGAGAAATACTTCAGGGCTCATTACAAATAAGAAAACTTCTTGGAGAAGAGATTGTGTTATTAATGAAGAGTGAATGTAGCTTTAGTCCCAATACTCCTTCTTGTGAGCTGATTGTGAGTATAAAGTAAGCAGGTGGGAAAGGACTTGTCTCAAATGGTAGAAAATGTTCATTTAAGGACTTGTCCTTAAATGGTAGAAAATGTTCATTTCTTCATATGACAGTAGAGTAGTAAATTCCCAGCTTAAAGCCATGTGGCTTACTTTTGACTACTCTGTTTAGATTTTAAAAATCTGGTTCCATAAAAACAAACATTGGATCCTAAAACTTTCCTTGAGTTTTAATATCTTTCCTCTGTGACACTATGAAAAAGTCATTGCCACCAACAAAGCATTTTTTCCCATGTTGTTGTGTGTTTCTGGTGTTACCTGGTGTCCTGTGCCCTGTCAAATAAAACATGTATGTAAATAGTTTGGGGAAAAATAACATGTATACTTTTAACTATAACAGCCTTAGGAAAGGATTTCAGGAAGACGCCATTGGCAACTGCAGCAACAAAAATAAATAAATGGGACCCGATCAAGTTAAAAAGCTTCTGCACAGCTAAGGACACAATCAACAAAGCAAGTAGACAACTTTCAGAATAGGGGAAGATATTTTCATGTTATAAATCAGACAAAGGGCTAGTGACCAGAATATATAAAGAACTCAAGAAAATCAACAAGAAAAGAGCAAACAACTCCATCAATCAATGGGTATGTAACAGGAACAGAACTTTTCCCAAGAAGACAGACAAATGGCCAACAAGCAAGTGAAAAAAAAGCTCATCATCACTAATCATCAGAGAAATACAAATCAAAACCACTCTGAGGTATCACCTAACCACAATGAGAATAGCCCACATCACAAAATCACAGAGCTGCAGATGTTGGCACAGATGTGGACAGAAGGGTACACTTATACACTATTGGTAGGATTGCAAACCAGTACAGCCTTTTTGGAAAGAAGTCTGGAGAATCCTCAAAGAGCTAAAAGTAGACTTCCCATTTGATCCCACAATCCCATTATTAGGTATCTTTCCAGAAGAAAAAAAATCATTTTACATTTGTGATTAAATATATATAGCAGCTTGATCCACAATTGCAAAGAAATGGAAACAATCCAAGTGCCCATAAATTCACAAATGGATTAATGAACTACGGTATATGTATATCACAGAATACTGTTCAGCCATCAAAAGATGGAGATTTTGCATCTTTTGTATTTATCTGGATGGATTTAGAGAACATTCTTCTAAGTAACATATCTCAAGAATGGAAAAACAAACATTCCATGAACTAAGTACTAATCTGAAAATAATAGTTCAACAAATACAGGCCCACAGGAAATAAAAACATAATTAAATTCAAGAAGTGGGGAGGAAAAGAGGGAACTTGGTAAGTTCTCACCCGTCAGGTACAAGGTAGGGGTATATGGCACACTTCCTAGGTGAAGGATTCAACTGCAACTCAGACTTTGGACTTTACCTTATAAATGTAAACAATATAACCCAATCATAAGTTCCTTTTATTAACCCCCCAAAAGATTGCTATTAACAATTTAATAAAGGAAAATAACATATATACTTATTGTTTCAGTAGTTCAAACATCATTTCCTACTTCTCCACATCCAATGCCCAACACCCAAAATAAAAACAGATCTGTTTTATATATACCACAGTTCCTGAAAAAGCCAACAAACACAAGGCCTATCTCCATCAGGGAGTAGGCACAGTGTTCATGGCTCTGCACAGCTTTGCAGGAGGCAGGGAGCTGAAGAAACTGCTGCTATCATCCTCTGACCCACAGGTGACACAGGGTCTGTGTTGGTAGAAGAGAAGACGATACCTGGCCTTTGTGTCTTGAGAACGTTGCTGGTTGTAGGACTAAAGAAGTCTTATAGTGGTGCCTTCTTTTTTATTTGTTTTTTTTTTTTTTTTTTTTTTTTTGAGACAGGATCTTGCCCTGTTGCTTGGGCTAGAGTACAGTGGCATCATCATAGTTCACTGCAACTTCAAACTCGTGGGCTCAAGTGATCCTCCTGCCTCAGCCTCCTGAGTAGCTGGAACTACAAATACCCACCACCACACCCAGCTAATTTTTACCTTGCTTATAGAAATGGGGTTAGGCCAGTCTCAAACTCTTGGATTTAGGTAATCCTGCCCCCATGGCCTCACAAAATGCTAGAATTATAGGTGTGTGCCACCACACTTGGGCTGTCTTTCTTTGTATAACAGTCCTCTGTATACTTTTCTTATTGCCCTTTTTGTTTATGAGTTCATTGAGGGCTGAGACAATGTTTGCAAAATAACTAAAGATTTATATATTAGGTTCTGAATAAATGTTTGTTGAATAAAAAAACTGAAAAAGATATTCATTTGAGACTTTTCCACAGTATGCCAGAAGCTACAGATTTCCTTTTCTCGATAATAGCAATAGCTATATTCATGGACATTTATAATGTGCCAGGGACTCTGCTAACCTATACAAATATTTCCCCCACTTATTCCATGCACTTTAATGAAGTAGGTCACTTTTATCCCTATTTCACAGATCAGGAAAATAAGGCTGAAAGACATTAGATTACTTGTTAAATTGTCTAGCTAAGAACTGTGTCGTAAATCACTTACATTCTCTTTGATTATTGTTTTATGAATGACTTGGCCATGTGAAGCAGTGGTACCAGGAAAACAGGGTCTCATTTTGCTCTGAAACTCTATTGTAAGTCTCCATTTCAAAACAGAACAGGATAATATTAGCAATTAGAGAATAAATATTCTTGGGTTTACAGGGATCCAAATATCAGGAATGCCTTTGAAGGGCCTTTTAAAACATATTTATTCATTTATTAAAAATATCTTGCTGAGAGGTGCTGCACACTCAGAGACAATGGGCCTGGCACCTCAGCTCTAAAGACTAAATCATAAGAGGGCTGCACGCCGAGGGCTTTGTGACATGTGTATAAAAAGCACCAGCCTAAAAAAGGAGGTACAAACGCTGCCTGAGCTGAGTCTAGAAAGCCTTCATAGGGAAGGAGATGTTCTAGAGGTGTGTCAAAGGACATTTGGAAAGGAAGAAGAAGGAGCAGAGGCATCAGGAGAGAGGGACAGCATGGTGTCCCTAGAATGACAGCCATTCAATTCACTGTCCTTATGGAACATCATGCATACATGTACATTTCAAGGATGGTTTAGAAATCAGGTGCAGACTTCTAAGTGCTTTAATGGGTAAGCAGACATTTTATTTTAAAAACCTATGCAACTCAAGAGGAAAGGTCTAGCTGGAGAAAAATAGGAAACGGATTGATTGAGACTAGTTGGTAGAATTGGCTAGAATGCTTTGCTGAGGGACCAGGGTGATTAGTCCTTCATGTGCCTTCGGGCTCAAAAGCACAGAATGAGAGCAGGTAAATGGATCCAGGCACAGATATCTCCCCACATTATCCTAACCCCAAATCCAATCTCATTACGGGAATGGTAGGAATGGTAGCCACATGTCTCTGTCTTTGAAAGCAGAACTATTGGAATGTCACTGGGAAATCACAGATTCGCAAATTTTTAACATTAATTTTTGTGTTACATGGAATGTAACCTGCAAAGTTAGAAAGTACATTAACAAAGGCCCGGCTCTGAGTTGCTTGACCAGCAACTGATTCAAATCTTTAGTTAGCAGAATGGAAAAAGCAGTGTTCTAAAGTAATTGCTTCATAGAATTACTTATGATTTTGATACATTTCCTTTATCAGATTTCCTTAAATTTACATATTTATCATTCTTTTGTATTTAAACATTGTGCTGGGCTGTGCCTGCGGCTCATCTAGTAGGGCACCTCATATACCAAAGGTGGAGGGTTCAAGCCCAGCCTTGGCCGAACTGCAAAACAGAAAAATAGCCAGGCATTGTAGTGAGCACCTGTAGTCCCAGCTACTCAGGAGGCTGAGGCAAGAGAATTGCCTAAGCCCAGGAGTTGGAGGTGGCTGTGAGCTGTGTGACGCCACGGCACACTACCAAGGGCGATAAAGTGAGACTTTGTCTACAAAAAAAAAAAGTGCTAACAGGTATAATAGATATACACATATATCCTCTGGTAGTGTAAAGTCTGACTACCTTATTCTTTAGCAAAATATTTTTGCTGAAATAGTACTTCCCATCTCCAAATATTTGGACATTCTCTCTTGCTCACATCTTTAATTGCCTGCCTGCTAACATTAGTTTTTTAACATGCCTCTTCTCTTCATGTCAAACATACATGCTGCCTTAAATGTAAATGTATTTGAGGCCTGTTACAATCTTTAGAAGAGCTCATATCCATGTGAGCTGTTAGTTCAGCATGTGTGAGGGTAATGTACCTAGATTTTACAATGTTCTAGTAAAACTATTCCTGGATATTATCTCACATGATTAATTAGCAAAGCATCCAAATTGCTTTTATAATACTTTACATTAGTGAGTTGGAAAACTATTTCTCAAAACATATTTCTAGGTATTTAGTTTCTGGTATATGATAATTACCAGCATAAATTTTTTGAAATAAAAAATACTGTTTCCTGAATGTTTAACTCTAAGAAACTAATACAAATCATGAAAGTGTGGATTGCTACATGAAATTTTTTAGCGAATTCCAGGTCTAATTCCCCTTAATAAGTGCAGTTGAAAGACACATGTTTAATTGATAGAAGAATACATCACTTCCATGAGTTTCTAGCAAGTCAAAGGGCCTATCCACTTTCTTGACATTGTATTTACTTAAATGAGTTTATCTAAAGGGGAAGAGCAAGGTTGCAGGAAGCTTAGAACAATGTAGTAATTGTCACTAATTAAGTGCCCTCAGCTGTGTCTATAGTGGGCTACTGTTTACTTGCCTTGTACATACTCAGCTGTAGGTAGCCACACTAAAAATTCCTCCACTAACCTCTCATTGCTGTTTTAATTTCTATGTGGTGAAATAGTGACAACTATGCCATATTTGAGTTTCACACTTTGTTCTATGAATAAGCAAGTTGGGGATACGGTGCTTCTCCCTTATTTTGAATTTTCTATGTAGAAAATGGTTCAGGGTGGACAGATACTGGCAGTTGGTCATGGACTGGACTGATTGATTCTGACCAACAGAAATTTAGAATGACTCTTCCTGGTGTAATGTACACTGCACTGGTACTCAGCCATCATCATAATTTCAAACATGCTCTTTATAATCATTGCATGCAATTCTCAAAGCTGGCTAGGAGTTCAGCCAGCGCTCTACCTGGCACGAAAGTTAACTGTGACTCTTGTAGACCTGATCCATTGGTGGGATCTATTTAGCACCATACTTTAACCTTTACAGTTTTCAGCCTTGGAGAAATATGAGTTAGTTTTTACCACCTTAAATAATGTTCTTAAACTTTCTTTGCCCTAGTTGCCATATCCATAAAAAGATAATGAAAGGGTAGACCAGTGCCTCTCAAACCGTAATCTACACATGAATCGCCCGAGCATCATATTAAATTTAGATTTTGATCCAGAAGGTCTACAGCACTGCCAGAGAGTTCCAACTGGTTTCCAGGTGCTGATCACATATTGATTTCCAGGGACTAGTTAATCTCTAGTGAGCCTCAGTTGTGGTGTTCTCTCATAAGGCCTTTACTTATGAAATGCACTTTATCCTAGATTATGTGATGACTTTGCAATCCTCTGATTTTTTATTGTCATTCCATGGGGGTATTATATTATCAGAGAACAAGATAATGAATAAGGGTCCAAATTCAATCATTGAACTATTATGCAAGTTTTAAAATTCTAAGATGTACAACAATAGCAATTATAGAAATTAGATGCCAAGACTGTGTGTTTACGATTTTATTATGAAACACTAAATAGCAAGAGAGTAGATGACATCTTCATTATCGCCACCACTTTAAAACTTTATAAGGTCATATGAAGTTCTTATGAGTGCCAGCTATTTCACTTTCTTTAATATGTAGAACTACATGTTCTGAGAATAGTATGGGCTTTCAAATATTTATTTGCAAAAGGTTACATGGATTTTATTTTGATAACATTGATTTTCTTCAAGATATCCCAGAATTCTGGAGATCCCTTAAAATTTTCCCCACTTTTGCCTTCTTGCTACATTTCTCCTATAATGCCATCCTACCCCAAGACTAAATCAGGTAGTAACTTGCAGTAGACAAAATCAGGAGTCTTTTTTATTTAATTCAATTGTACAGGTAGGTTTTTAAGAACAGCAAAAATACACTCAGAATATAAAAGGCTCTGTGGTCTCTTACTTCTTGAAATGTTATTTTAGCATCTGCCTTCAATTTCAAAATCAGCTTGACTATTTCATATTCCTCTGATTTTATAAATCTTGAACAATAACAGACCTCTTCATCTCTTGGTTTTATTGCACCAATTGCTAAGCAATGATATGGAAGACTTTAACAAAAATATTCATTTCACGTTTTTCTTTAAGAGATCAAATGCAGTACAAGCAAATATAGGGAAAAAAAGGATTGTTTCAAATGTTCAAAGCATAATGTGAAAGGCTGAAGTAAGGGTTTCTGTAGTTAATACATTCATGATTGAACTATTTGTATATTAAATATGATGTTAGGGTATAAATTAACTTAAGCTCTTGAAATTTATAGACGAATTCAAAAATGTAAATCTGCTCAGAAAAGGCTATTTATCTCATTTGTTTGTATGGTAATTGATGGTTCATAATGGAATAATCTGATGCACAGAGCCCAGCGATATTAGCCTGCCTGTAATGTACTATCTTGAAGTGACTTCACATTCTCATTAGAGCCTTTCTAATTTCTAAAGCAAAATTAATGTAATTAGTGATCAAATCAATACATATTGATCATGAGTTTCATGAAAATATCAGGTCAAAAAGAAAGGGCTTTTTAAGATCATAGAATTAATATAAGAAATTTAAGTTGTGGAAAAAATGAAAACAGCAGTGTTCTGTTGTTTTCCACTGTAGCTCCTATTGATAAGAAAGTGACAATATTACTTTACCATTGTTTGGCTGAAATTCAACATAATGTGCTACGTCCCAACCCCTCCCCCACAACACATTAATACTATATTCATTGTCCATATGGATTTTCTCTCCATAAATATCCAAAAGCAAATTTTTTCCTCATGGTGCGGAATTTCAGATGACTAATTACTCAAATGCATCTCTTTGTTTTCACATGCAAATGTAAGCAGGATTCCAGGGAGGAGCGCACCCCCAAACCCTGGACCCGGCGAAGGTACCAGGATGGAGAGGGCTGCAGGCTGAAGCTAAATGTGTGCGGGAGGGACTTGGAGCCCAGAACAAAAAATCAAAACACATTTGTAAAATCAAGGGGCTGTTGCTTTTCTACATACTAATCAGCTTATTTCAGTGTGAACTAAACTGATACTTCTAAGAGAAAAAAAAAAAGGACTCAGTCCCAGGAGCATCCTTCACCCCTAGTCAAATGGATTCTGAGATGTGGTTCAACTGGTGTCCACTCCTGAGGCAGAGGGGTAACTAAGCGACAGACTCTTAACTACTCAGCTTCTTGTTCTAAAAGTCAGAAGTCAGCAATTCACGTAGATCTGGGGAGAAATTTCTAAGTAAACCCAGAAAAAAAAAAGATTATATCGTTGGGTCAAATCTGCCTTTGGGATCCTGCAAAAGCTAAGCTGGGGACGGAGACAAATCCAAAGCCACATACCTGTGGGTTGCAGTTATGACCAGCTAATTTGCCTCTGCATTTTGAGCACACGGGAGGGTTCAAGTACTTTTCCTAATTCATATTTCATGAGTATATTTCCAGAAGCTTTATGGCATGTGAATAAATTCCCTTATTTTCTGTGATAAATTTCAATTGCTTTCTTTTAAAAAAAGGTAATTAATTTGAAGTTTTTCTTGCAATTTTCACACCATACGAACATGAAGAAAGCTTTTCATGGTTTATAAATTTATAAACTGTGATGATTCCAAAGAATGACAGTGACAGGTGTATATTTTATTTTGTTTAAAGACTGGTCCCAATTACTTGCAAGGTGAGTTCATGGATTTTGAGTTCAGACATTGATTCACTGATAGGAAACTCTTTGGTTCTTCCAGTAAAGTAGCGTGATGAGATTGACATAGTATCATCATTAATATCACAGTTTTTGAAATTAGAGAGTATTGTTGGTGAAATTAATATATTTGCCAAGCCATTTTTAAAATTTCCCTGAGGGAATCAGTACATATGTCTATAAGAGTTTCTAGATTACTACTTAGAACAGCATCCACTTGCCACTGGCCCCATGTGATTTTTTGCACTTGATCTTAGCCAAAAGGCCAAGAAGTGATCCCATGGGATGCTTTGGTTAAAAAACAAAAAATTCATGGATAAACATGAAGTTGGGAAATGTTTCATAGACTTTGTTATTTTGTAGGAAATTTACAATGCATATTAGCATAATGAAGGTTCTGAAAAGTCCAGCAGTAAGTAAACCTATTTAATATTATTTAGCTCAAGATTTCCCAAATTAATTTGGTTACCCAATCCTTTGGTTTTTCTTCCTCTAACACCTATCAATGTCTCTTTGGATTCACTTTGAGATACTCTTATTTTGATTTGATAAGTGGCAGGGAAGCCATAAAGTCCAAATTTGGGGTATAGGCCAAATGAGAATAACCATTTCACATTTGATTTTGGCCATCAGGAGAGAGTTGGCAAATTCAGGTCATCAGCATACTTCTCTCCCTGGCAAAGTCTTACTCCTCAGCCTATAATATTTTGATTAAGTCAAACTGCTAAGATTAATCATAACCAATACTAGTACTACCCAATCAAGAATCTCCTACCTTCTCAGGAAAACATAAAATAGTTCTTCTAAAAAAATAAATAACTATGGTCTATGAGTTTATGATAGTTTGAACTTTGTTATTTAATTTAAATCATTGCTTATTTACTGTTTTTCTATGAATGATTATACTGTGGTTAATATGTCAGTATAGCAGTATTCCCAGATAGTTTTTTGTTTGTTGGGAGGTTGGGCTTTGGGGGGGCAGAGTTAATACTTTGCATGAAATATCTTATTTTATAACAGTGAAACTGCTTTCTCTGTTGTCTTGTGATTTTTTTTTTTGAGGTGAAATTTAAGTTTTTGTGTGAGTAGTACTATTATACCGATCTTGAGTGTCTTGCTTGTACTGTATCACATCATACCTTTTTTTCATTCTTAATAAACTGTTCACTTGTTAAAAAAAAAAAAAAAAGCATTAAAATAGCTTATGGAAACACTGTCAGGCATTGCCTGCAAAGCCTAGGGCTTTTTTCTCTTTTTCTGAGGCTTACCTTCACCACCCATTTTCCCTATCATGGTTTTAAAGTATGTTAATAAGGAAACCCACTAATTATTATAATCAAAATTCTCATATGGGGTGATCCTCAGTCTGCCACACTAAAACATAATATTTTCATGCTGTGGAGATAGTAAATCAATTCATTATTGCATGGATATGGGAGATTCGTTAGGATTGTTAGCCACTTAGGGCTCCACGGAGACTCCAATAAACAAAATGCTACACAAATCAACTTTTCTTCAACAGTTATAATTCTCATTAAGTCCTCTGGAAATTTTCGAATATGCCCTAATTATTTGCCACATGATAGGCACTGTGCTAAGTATTTTACACGTGTTAAATAATTTAATATTCCCCAAACAGTCATTAAGTGAGCATTTTTATCATTCACATTTTACAGATGAGAACACAGACATGGAAAGGTGATATGATTTGCCTTAAAACCACACATGGAGGGCAGCGCCTATGGCTCAAAGGAGTAGGGCGACGGTCCCATATGCCAGAGGTGGCAGGTTCAAACCAGCCCTGGCCAAAAACTGCAAAAAAAAACCAAACCACACATGGGTTAGAATTTTGAACTAACGTAGTTTGACTCAAGAGCCCAGATGCTTAACCATCATGTTTAATTATTTCTTCATTTAAATAATTTACTTTTATATTTTACAAAGCTATTTCCATGTGTGTTTGGGGGTTATTAGAAGGCAATTAAAGTCAGGAAAGAAAATAGAAGTATAAAAAGTGGCAGAGAAATAGTGATAAAGGAGGGCGGAGCAAGATGGCAGCCAAGTAACAGCTTCCTTGCAGCTGGGCACGGTGAGGCTGGGGAGACAGGACTTCAGGCATCTCTGGGAGGTGGAATCTACCCAAGAACTTCCTCTTGGGGACACAGGGAGACAGCGTGAGGCTTCTGGACACCCTGAGGAAGGCAAAAGCGGCGGAGACTGGGCAAGTGGTTGCGTCTGTTCCTTCGGTCTGATCCTGTCGGTGGCTGTGGGTGGGGCAACAGTGGGACTGCAGGCTGGAAAGGCCTTGCCTGTGAGCTGTTTGGGTTTCTTTTGGACTTGGCACTCGGTTGAACTGCCTTGGGAGAACTTGGGCAGGAGTGTG
>CAUYRH010153534.1:0-48320 GCA_963574655.1 Perodicticus potto | reverse complement strand
CTCATGCTGTCTCCCTGTGTCCCCAAGGGGAAGTTCCTGGGTAGATCCCACCTGCCAGAGATGCCTGAAGTCCTCTCTCCCCAGTCTCACCGTGCCCAGCCGCAAGGAAGCTGTTACTCGGCTGCCATCTTGCTCCGCCCTCCTTATTTGCAATTCTTAATTGTGCTATGATAAACATATGAGTGCATGTATCTTTTTGATATAATGACTTATTTTCCTTTGGGCATATACCCAGTAGCAGTACTTCTGGATTGAATGATAGATCTACTTTTAGTTCTCTGAGGAATCTCCATACCATTTTCTGTAGAGGTTGTACTAATTTGCATTTTCATCAACGGTGTACAGCATTCTCCTTTCACTGCATCTGTGCCAAAATCTCTTGTTGCTTGATTATTTAATAGTGGCCATGCTGATAGGGGTAAGGTGTTATCTCATTGTAGTTTTAATTTGCATTTCCCTGAATAATTCATGATATTAGCATTTTTCATATATTTGTTGGCCATTTGTCTATTTTCTTTTCTTTTTTTTATATTATTAAATCATAGCTGTGTACATTAATGCAATCGTGGGGTACAATGTGCTGGGTTTATATACAATTTGAAATATTTTCATCAAACTGGTTAACATAGCATTTGTCTATTTTCTTTTGAAAAACATCTCTTCATGTGTTTTTCCCACTTTATAAAGGGGAAGTACCCTTATTTGGTATTTTTCTTACTGACTTGTTTGAGTTCCTTGGAGATTCTGGATATTAGTCCTTTGTTGGATGTTTACAGTTATTTTCTCTCATTCTGTAGATTGTTTATTTACTCTGTTGGTTATTTCTTTTGCTGTGCAAAAGTCCCTTTTATTTATCCTTAAATCCCATTTATTTATTTTTGTTTTATTGCATGTGATTTTTGGGGTCTTAATCGCAGATTCTTTGCGAAGGCCAGTGTCCAGAAGAGTTTTTATTTTTATTTTATTTTATTATTATTTTTTTTTTCTGCAGTTTTTGGCTGGGGCCAGGTTTGAACCCACCACCTCCAGTATATGGGGCCGGCACGCTACTCTTTTGAGCCACAGGTGCTGCCCTATTTTATTTTATTTTTTGAAACAGACTCTCACTACGTCACTCTCGGTAGAGTGCTGTGGTGTCACAGCTCACAGCCACCTCAAACTCTTGGGCTTAAGCATTCTCTTGCCTCAGCCTCCCAAGTAGCTGGGACTACAGGTGCCTATAAAAGGCCCGGCTATTTTTTGGTTGTAGTTGTCATTGTTGTTTGGCAGGATCAGGCTGGGTTTGAATCCACCAGCTCTGGTGTATATTGGCTGGCACCCTAGCTGCTGAGCTACAGGTGCTGAGCCAGAGTTTTTATTTATTTTAGTTTTTCTAGGAGTTTCTTCTAGAAGTTTTATGTTTTCAGGTCTTACATTTAAGTATTTGAATTAATTTTGGTATATAGTGAGAAACGGGTCTGGTTTCATTTTTCTGCATTTGACTATCTGGTTTTCCCTATGCTATTTATGAAATAGAGCATCCTTTCACCAGTGTATGTTTTTGCCTGCTTTGTTGAAGATCAGTTGGTTATAGATGTATGGTTTTATTTCTGGGTTCTCCATTCTGTTTTATTGACCTATGTGTCTAGTTTTATAACAGTACCAGGCTATTTTGATTACTGTAGCTTTATAATATAATTCTAAGTAGGGTAATGTGATGCCTCCAGATTCATTCCTTTTGTTTCAGATTACTTGGGTTATTTTGACTCTTTTGATTCCATATGAAATTTAGGATTATTTTTCTAATTCTGTGAAAAATGACTTTGGTATTTTAATTGGAATTACATTAAACATGTAAATCACTTTGTGAAGTATGGACATTTTAACAATATTATTCTTTCTCCTAATTCATGAGTGTAAGATGTTCTTCTATTTGTGTCTGTCATCAGTGATTTCTTTTATTGGTGTTTTGAAGATCTCCTTGTAGAGATCTTTCACCTCTGTGGTTAAGTATATTTCTAGGTATTTTATTTTATCTTTTTTGAAAATATTATAAATAGCATTGATTTCTTGATTCTATTTTCAGTTTGGCTGTTATTAGTATGTAGAAATGCTACTGATTTGGGTATATTAATTTTGTAATCCATAACTTTACCGAATTTACTTGCCAACTGCAGGAATCTTTTGGAAGAGTCTTCAGGGTTTTCTAGATATAAGATCATACCATTGGCAAACAGGAATAGTTTGACCTCTTCTTTTCTGATTTGGACATCCTTTATTTCTTTTTCTTGCCTGATTACTCTGGGTAGGATTTCCAGTACTATGTTGAATAGAAGTGGTGACAGTTGGCATCCTTATATTGTTCTGGTTCTTAGGGGAGCACTTTCAACTTTACCCTATTCAGTATAATGTTAGCTATGGGTTTGTCCTATATGGCTTTTATTGAAGTATATTCCTTCTGTGTCTAGTTTGTTAAGGTGTTTTATCAAATGCTTTTCTGCATATATTGAGATGATCATATGGTTTGGATTTTAATTCTATTTAGATGGTGAATCACATTTATTGATTTTTGTATATTGATCATCCTTCCACCCTGGAACCAAACCCACTTGATTGTGATGAATTATTTTTTTGATGTGCTGTTGAGTTCTGTTTACCAGTACAGTATTTTGTTGAGGATTTTATATTTATGAAGGGTATTGGCCTGTAATTTTCTTTTTTTGTTATGTTCTTTCCTGGCTTTGGTATCAGGGTGATACTGGCTTCAGAGAATGAATTAGCGAGGATTCTCCTCCTCAATGTTATGAAAGAGTTTCAGTCACATACATACAAGTTATTTTTTGTAGGTCTGGTAGAATTCATCTGTGAATCCACTTGTCTTGGGCTATTTTTTGTTGAAAGGTTTTTTATTACTGATTCAATCTTATTACTTGTTATTGGTCTGTTCTAGATTTCTAATTCTTTTTGATTCAAGCTTGAGAGGTTGTATGCTTCCCCAAACTTAACTATTTCCTCTAGATTTTCTAGTTTGTGTGCATAGAGGTGTTTGTAGTAGTCTCAGATGATCTGTTGTATTTCTGTGATATCATTTATAATGTCTCTTTTTTAATTTCCGACTTAGTTCATTTGAATCCTTTCTCTTCTTCTCTTGGTTAGTCTAGCTAGTGGTTTGTCCATTTTGTTTATCTTTTCAATGAACTAACTTTTTGTTTTATTGATCCTTTGTATTATTTTTGTTTCAATTTTATTTCTTTCTCTGATCTTTGTTATTTCTTGTTTTCTTCTAGCTTTGGGTTTGGTTTATTCTTGTTTTTCTAGTTGCCTGAGGTGTCACACTAGGTTGCTAATTTGTGGTATTTTTGATGTAGGCATTTAGTGCTGTGAACTTTCCTGTTAGCAATATTTTTTATATCCCAGAGTGTCATTCAATTGAAACAGTTTTTTGATTTTCATCTCGATTTTGTCATTGACCCAAAGATCACTCAGCAGCAGGTGTTTAATTTCCACATCTTTGTATAGTTTTGAGAGTTCCTCCTGGAATTGATATCTAGATTTTATTGCATTATGATCTGTGAGGATAGATACATGGTATAATTTTTATTTGTAAAAATTTGCTTTGACTATTTTTTAGAGACAGGTTTTTGCTCTTACTCTGGCTGGTCTCAAACTCCTGAGCTCAGATGTTGTTGCAGGTGCTTGTAGTTCCAATTACTTTTGAGGTTGAGGCAAGAGGGTCACTTAAGTCCAGGAGTTTGAGGTTGCTGTGAGATATGATGCCACAGCACTCTACTGAGGGAGAAAAAGTGAGACTCTGTGTCATAGGAAATGTTTCATGTATTGATGAGAAGAATGTACATTCTGCAGTCTTTGGGTAGATTGTTCTGTAAGTGTCTGTTAGGTCCATTTGTTCCAGGATCCGATTTAAGCCCAGGGCATCTTGATTTTCTGTCTTGATGATCTATCTAGTTCTGCTGGAGTATTGAAGTCCCTCACTATTATTATGTTGCTGTTTATTTCATTTCTTAGGTCTAGTAGTAGTTGTTTTATGAATTTGGAAGCTTTGATGGTATGTGCTTATATATTTAGGATTATTATATCTTCTTGTTGAGTTCATCTCTTTATCATTATATAATGGCTTTTTTAAATTGTTGATTTAAAATCTGTTTTATCTGATATAAGAATAATATTAGATATAGTAATAAGATAATATTAGCTATAAGAATATTCTTGCTAGCTTTTAGTTTCCATTTGTGTAGAATATTTGAGAGAGTCTGTGTGACTTTTTATGAGTTAAATGGGTTTCTAAGAGACAGCAGATACTTGGGTTTTGTTTTATTCAATCCATTTTGACAATCTATATCTTTTAAGTGGGACATTTAGAATATTTACATTCAATGTTAATATTGATAAGTGAGATGCTCTTCTAGTGATCATGTTTATTGTCACCTAGTTGCTTTGTATTTTTCCTTGTATTACTGTTTTATAAGAGCTGTGAGGTTTTTTTTTTTTTTTTTTTTTTTGAGACAGAGCCTCAAGCTGTCACCCTGGGTAGTGTGACATGGCATCACAGCTCACAGCAACCTCCAGCTCCTGGGCTCAAGTGAGTCTCCTGCCTCCGCCTCCCCAGTAGCTGGGACTACATGCACCTGCCACATGCCCGGCCATTTTTTGGTTGCAGCTGTCATTGTTGTTTGGCGGGTCTGGGCTGGATTCGAACCCACCAGCTCAGGTGTATGTGGCTGGTGCCTTAGCTGCTTGAGCCACAAGCGCCCAGCCAGAGCTGTGATTTTTTACTTTTGAGTTTTTTTATGCTGGTATCAACTGTTCTTTTTGGGCACTTTTGAGGTTTTCTTTCTTTCTTTTTTTTTTTTAGAGACAGAGTCTTACTTTGTCGCCCTCAGTAGAGAGCTGTGGCTTCACAGCTCACAGCAACCTCCAGCTCCTGGGCTTAGGCGATTCTCTTGTCTCAACCTCTCGAGTAACTGGGACTACCGGTGCCCGGCACAATGCCTGACTCTTTTTTTGTTGCAGTTTGGCTGGGGCTGGGTTTGAACCTGCCACCCTCGGTACATGGGGCCAGTTCCCTACTAACTGAGCCACAGGTGCTGCCCACTTTTGAGGTTTTCTTATAGGGCAGGTCTAGGAGTGACAAATTCCTTAGTGTTTGCTTTTATGGGAGAGATTTTATTTCTAATTAATTTATAAAATTTAGTTTTGCCATATACAAAATACTTGGCAGAGAGTTATACTATTTAAGAAGTCTAAGATGGGACCCCACTTTCTTCTGGCTTATAAAGTTTCTGTTGAGACATGTGCTAGTAGTCTAATGGGTTTTCCTTTGTAAGTTACTTGATGTTTTTATCTGGCAGCTTGTAGCATTTTCTATTCCTTCGCTTTGATTTTGGTCAGATCAATGACTGTGTGCCTTGGTGATGTTCTATTTGCAGTGAATTTTCCAGGAATTCATCGATCTTCTTATATCTTGATGTATAAGTCCCTAGCAAGACTAGGGATGTTTTCCTCCATTATTCCCTAAAGTAAGTTTTTCCTACTTTTTTGCTTTTTCTTCTTTTCCCTTAAATATATATATGATTCTTATGTTTGGATGTTTTACATTATCCCATATTTGTTAGAGACTTGATTCTTTTTTCTTTATTTTTGACTGATTTAGCTTAATTCAAAAGCCTTGTCGTCAAGCTCTGAAGTTCTTTCTTCTACTTGGTTTAGTCTATTGTTAAGATTTTCCATTGTGTTTTAAAATTCCTTAAATGACTCTCACTTCCAGAAGTTCTATTATCTACTTTTGTTTTTAACTATCTGTCTCTTTAGTGAATTTTTCACTCATGTCCTCTAATTTTTCTCTTTTTGGTTCATTTGTGTTGATTTTTAACTTCTCATTGATTCCACTGAGCTTGGTTACAATCTATATTTTGAATTCCATATGTAATAGTTCAAAAATTTCCTTTTGTTTGGAGTACATTGCTGGAGAGCTAATGTAATCCTTCACAGGTGTTAAACAGCCTGTTTTTCCATGTTGCCTGTGTTCTTATGCTAATTTATTTTCATCCGGAACCTCTTTTCGCAGCTGAAAACAGATAGCCTTGTGGCTCACTTGTTCTTTTCTGCCAGGAACTTGAGTTCTTAGTGTAGAAAGGGAGAGGTACACTGCCTTTTGGCTCATGCAGGAAGTACCCACTGTGATGTTGCTGTGAATTTGGGTTGGTTGGACCTCAGACCCCTAGGAGAGTGTTTAGGTGCCAGCAGTGGTGGAGTAGGTTAGGTGATCTCTGTTTCCCAGGCCTCTGGGTGGTGGGCTGGAGTCCCAGGGGGACCAGACCAAGATTGGGCTCACAAATTTGCCCTCAAACCTCCTTGAATTCAGGCTGGCTGCGATAATGAGGGAGGAAGTGATTTCCTACTTCAGAAGAATGCTCAGGCAGGAGAAGCGCAGATGCACTGTGAACCTGTGACAGGAGCAATGGGGCCTTTCTTGATGAGATTGTCAAAGGCAGGAAGCTATGGGACACACACTAATACCTCCCCCTCTCAGCTGTGACAGTGGTCTCTGTCATTCAGGGGAATAGGCACAGCTTTAATATGAGTATAGAGAGACCCTCTTCCCGAGAGGCGAGATCCTTCTCCAACTCTTTCATGAGAGACAAGGGCCACCTATGCTTTTCTCTACCCTTTTCTGTAGTTTCCTTTCTTGTTTGACAGTTTCTAGTTTGTGGGATCTGGAGCCGGGCAGACTTACATTCTGAACCTTGCTCTTTCTGGCATTATGATCTCTCTAGCACCATTTCTGGAAGATATTTTCTTTCTCCCTTCAGTTACCATGGCTCTCTTCAAATATTAATTGGTCATGTATGTGTGCATCTATCTCTTGACCTTTTCTTCTTTTCTATTGATCTATATATCTCTATACTAATATCTTTCTGCCTCAATTACTGCAGCTTCCTGGTAAATCTTGAAATTAGGGAGTGGGAGTCCTCTAATGTTGTTCTTCTTTTTTAAAGTTGTTGGTCTATTTTAGGTACTTTGCATTTCCATATACATTTTAGAATCTAAAATTCTAAAAAATTCCTTGGCTAATTCTAAAAAAAAAATTTGATGATAATTTTGTTTGGGATTCCGTTGACTTTATAAATCAATTTGGAAGGGGAGTGATATCTTAACAATATTGAGATTTCTAATTCTTGAACATGGGATATCTTTCCATTTATTTAAGTCTTATTTATTTTTGTGTGTTGCTCATAGATTTTTAGTTTGCTAACCATTATACTGCCTGTTTCTATATGGGGATCTTAGAAGATTAAAAAAAAACTGTGCTCTCCTTACTGCTGCCATCCTCTTCAAATCTTTTACTAACTTCTAATGCTTAGTTTATTTATTTATTTATTTATTTTGCAGTTTTTGGCTGGGGCTGGGTTTGAACCCGCCACCTCTAGGATATGGGACCGGTGCCCTACTCCTTTGAGTCATAGGAGCCGCCCGTAATGCTTAGTTTATTAATTTTCATTTTTTCCTATTACAAACATAGGCATTTGTTGCTGTAAATTTTCCTCTTTGCACTCCTTTACCTGTATGTGACAAATTCTGATGCATGGTATTTTCTATTGGGACTTTTTTGATCCACTGGTTATTTAAAAAATTCCTTAATTTCTAAAACATATAAGGTTTTGGTTATTGTTACTGATTTTAACTTAATTGTATATTGTCAGAGAACATACTGTTAGGATTTTAATTCCTCTTAATTTGTTGAGACTTGTTTTATGGTCCAATAAATGGTTTATTTTGTGTGTACTTGAAATAATTTTTATTCTGCAGTTGTTGGGTGCAGTATTCTATAATTGTTCAGTAGTCAATTTTGTAAAAATGTTCTTTATCCTTAATGATTTTCACCTGCTTGTTTTAACAGTTACTGATTTTTTTTCTTTTTTTTGAGACAGAGCATCTCTATGTCACCCTCAGTAGAGTGCCATGGTGTCACAGCTCACAGCAACCTCCAACTCTTGGACTTAAGTGATTCTCTTGCCTCAGCCTCCCAAGTAGCTGGGACTACAGGCGCCTGCCATAACGCCTGGCTATTTTTGTTGTTGTTGCAGTTGTCATTATTGTTTATCTGAGACAGAGTCTTACTTTGTCACCCTCAGTAGAGTGCTATGGTGTCATAGCTCACAGCAACTTTGAACTGTTGGGCTCAAGTGATTCTACTGCCTCAGTTTCCAAGTTTCTGGGACTACAAGCTCCTGCCACAATGCCCAGCTATTTTTAGAGACTTTTATGGTCTTGCTTTGCTCAGGCTGGTCTCGAACCTGTGAGCTAAGGCAATCCACCCACCTCAGCCTCCTGGACAGTTACTGATTATTAAAATCCCTCACTCTGAACATGATTTATTTCTTTTCTTTGTAGATTTGCCTAAATTTACCTTAAGTGTTTTGAAGGCATGTTATAACATTTAAATTGTTTTATATTTCTGATGAACTGAACCTTTTGTCATCATGAACCAGTGCTCTTATTTTCTAATAGTCTTTCTGCCTTAAGATTTTCATTGACTAATGTTAGTATACCCACACTAGTTCTTTAAGTTACTATTTACATGGTATATCTTTTTCTTTTCTTTTACCTATAAAATTTCTGTTTTCTTGTGTTTTATATATTTTTTTCTTTCTTTCCTTTTTTTGGTGGCAAACCTCCAGTGTCTTCACATGGTCTTCTTAACATAGAATCTGTATGTGTAAATAGATATGTTTTAGTTAAAAAATGCTTTTGATAATGTTTTAGCTTGAATCGTTTAATTGGAACATTTAGTACATTTATATTTAATGTATTTATATTTACCATTTTTCTGTGTACTCTCCACTTGTTCCATATGATTTAGGTTTTTTCTTTTCTTGTCTTCCTCTTTGGACTTTTAAAAATTATCAGTTCAGCTGCTAGGGCACCAGCCACATATACCAGAGCTGGCAGATTCTAATCCAGCCCAGGCCTGCCAAACAACAATGACAACTACAACCAAAAAATAGCTGGGCGTTGTGGCAGGTACCTGTAGACTCAGTTACTTGGGAGGCTAAGGCAAAAGAATCACTTAAGCCCAAGAGTTGGAGGCTGCTGTGAACTGTGCCGTCATGGCACTCTACCAGTGTACTCAAAAATCCACTTTGTCTCAAAAATAAAAAATAAATAAAAATAAAATTATCTCCTTTTTTTTTTTTTGGTTAGTTTTCTAGCTACATTTGTGTATTGACTGAGGTCAATGTGGAGGCTTTTTCATGTCAATCTGATGGGCATTTCCCTAATTGTTGTATCCCCTACAGCACTACCGACCCAAAGATGTCTATATGGAAGATTTTAATGAACGAATTAGGAAGCAGAGAGGTATTATCTCTTGAGGAAACAGAGAAAACAGCTTATAGAGGAATTTTAGATACCTTTATTCCTGAAAGTTCCTTAGGAGAATTTTCTCCAGTTGTCTGAACTGTTATCTTTGTGTCATTCCAAACACAGATACCATAAGAACCTCATCTTTACATAGAGGAAGCATAGTGCTTAATGCTTCCTATGTATTATCTAATTTAACCCTCACAGTAGCAATATGAGATAGGTATAATTATCACCCCTTTTGCACAGATGAGGAAAATGAGGCTTAGGGAGGTGAGGTCTTTTTGCCAAAACTGTTCTCTTGCTGAAAGGTATTCGGTTATGTCTTTTAAATTTATGTGTTCTCTTTCCACTAAATACTGGAATTAAATGAGGTATTATATGTAAACTATTTAATTTGTCAAATTAAACTTTTAATTGGAACAAGAATAACAACAAAAGAAAATGTGAAGACTGTTGCAACCGCTTGATCCTAACAATTGTTTTCAGAATAAGACAGGACATAAACAAAACAAATAAATACTTTAGTAGAGAAGTATAAGTGCTTCATTGATGTGTTAATGGCTCCATAAACTTTTGGGGTGGGGATACAAAGAAGATGAAGACACATCCTCCAGTCAGGAGGACTGCACTGCCAGCCCTGCCCTCTACCTGGCAGAGGGGCACTTTCTGGACACTTGGGTCTAGCCAACTCTACTTGCATATTCTCACTTGCGGATCAAACTCATGGAGCAGATTGTTTTTCTCTTTGGAATAAGAATCTGGGGCCCCATCTTTCTTCATGTTTTTTGTATTTACCTGGAAGGATTTGGAAAACATCCTCCTAAGTAAAGTATCATAAACATGGAAAAGCAAGCATCCAATGTACTCAATATTAATGTGAAACTAGGAAATGAACAACTATATGCCCACGTGACAGAAAAAAATTTAAATTCAAGAAGGGGGAAGGGGAGGGGTTATGGTAAGCTCTCACCCATCAGGTATAGTGTAGGGTGTATGGCATACCTCTTGGGTGAAGCACTCAACCGTAACTTGGACTTTACCTAACAAATGCGAACAATGTAACCTAATTGTATGTACCCTTACATTGATCTGAAATTAAAAAAAAGAATTTGAGGCCCCAAAGTGTCAGTCACTTCTTTCTCTCCTAGAGGCCCCACAGAGATGGTCTGGTTGGGTTTTTCCAAATTCTCATCAGCTGTGAGCCTGCAGTCAGTGTGTAGGTTGGAGCTAGGCTGGGTTGAGGAGCTGCTCTGGCTGCTGCCAGGTGACTGAGCATGCAGCTAGAGCAGCAGTTCTCAACCTGTGGGTTGCGACCCGCAGGAACTGTATTAAAGGGTCGCAGCATTAGGAAGGTTGAGAACCACTGAGATAGTGTTATTTTGGATAGGAAAGGGCAGTAAATAACCAGTCTTTTGCTGTTCCTTTGGTCTGAATGAACCAGTTTTTTTTTTTAGTGCATTCCTAGGCTCTTCCATGTAAGCAGAGCCATTTATTACCTAGTGAACCTGTTCCACATCTGGAACCACTCCATTGTCCAGGTAGTTTTGGACTTGGAGATGAAGTTCCTTGTAGAAAGCAGGCTGGTTTGCATATCAACCACAAGCTCCTAAAATCTCCAGAGCTTCCTTCATCCAAGGTAGAGGTGGGTGAAATGAGAGCAGTGGAGGGGCCTGTGGTGCCTCATCTTCCTGATACTCAGGATCTGAACCTGTTGGTTCCCTTAAGGGATTTATTGTAATCCCTCACAGAGATTTGGGTGGGGAGGGATGGCATGATGTAGTGGTAAGGGTTAGAACAACCAAGGTTTGAACCAGGGCCCTGGAGGACTGGTGCACTCTCCTCTTAGAGTGTGTTTCCTCCCTTGAGATTCTCTATCCCGAGGAGATGAAGGCATTTTAAATCTTGCAAGGCTCTGTCCCATGGTGGAGTGGGGGTTGACTGCCCTGCTGTCAGGGTTTGGAGCTTACTAAATTAGACTGGGGAAAGGTGGGTGGGGCCCTCCTCTTGGGAGAGTGAAGGAGCTCCTCTCCGCGTGAACTACTCCCAGGGCAGACAGGGCCATTGTGGGAATTCCATTCGGAAGATGCAGAAAGTAGCAGGACTTTAAGGGCCCGGACCTTGCTGGGTCATAGACTCCAGGACCTCTGGGTAAAACCTGCAAACAAAAGGGGACCCCAGTGATGTAAACCAGACCAATATACAAAAGTAGATGGTATCAACATGCATACATCAAACACTTGCTGTGTGCATCTGGGGAGAATGTTGCTGTAGAAACAGAGCATGTATGAAAACTGAACTGTCTCCGGTTGGAGGGGAGTGAGTGCTGATGGATTTGCAGCATGGGTGAGGTAATGTGTGGGTGGGAGGGGGATAGCAGGGTGTTGTGTGGCATTAGGGAGGGGCAAGAAGCTAGAATGTGCAAGGTCAGGAAAGTGCTTGCTGTGACCCAAGAACAGGTGAGGAGAGCTGGGTCAGGCCAGCAGCGACAGGAAACACAGGTGTGAGGAAGGCAAAGAATTTGAGAAGAGCAGGAAGCCAGTCATGGTTTCCTGAGCAGAGGTAGCAAGAGCAAGGACCAAAAGAAAATTTCCACATGTGTCTGGGTGTGGGGAGAGATGCAGAGCTGACAGGGCCAGGTGGGTTGGCCCTCTAGTGAGAATTTGGGACAGGAGATGCTGAGAGCACTAGCTTATGGACCAGAGGGCATCTGGTTTATCTTGGAGCTGCTCATGGGGCCAAGTGAATAAACACAGCGTCCCCATTCCACACTGTGGCAGAGTGTGACCACTGTGCCTCTGGTCTGTCCTTCTCACCCCATTTTTAGCTGTGTAATCTCAGGAGCAATTCTTACCCTTTCTGACCATAAGCTCCTCCCTGACCTTGAGATGGTAATTATAGCTGTAGTTCAATTTGCCAAAAGAGAACAGATAGAAAGGAGTCACGACTGAACTGAGCCCAGACTGTGCAGTCCCATTTCACAAGCTGGAAAACTGAGGCCCTGGAAAGGCCTCCCTTACCCAGCTGGCCTCTGGGGCCTGCTTGGTCCCAGCTTGTGGGTCCTGAATAAGGATCCTCATGCTGTGTTGTCAGGGGTGTCTGGTGGCCTTGTGGTGGCTGTGCCTAATTCCCTATCAGCTGTTGTCATACAAATGTCCTGGTAAGGAAAATATTTTCATTCTTTTATGACAGCATTCTCAGGCCTGCTTAATCGTATTTTTCTTTGTCTTTAAAAACAAGCTCCTGTATATTTTTCTATCTTCTTGCAACTCTTCTAAGGATGTTCTGGAGTTGAGCCTCTCTGGTACTTCATGCCTTTTCATCGTATCACTGCCCCCTGGCTACTGTAGATGGGGTTAGGGTGGCAGGTGCTGAGCCCCTCCAGGTATCTCACACTGCACTTGACATTGTATGTACAGGGATCTCTTGTCAACTTCACTTCTACTTTGGGACAAAAGAGTCACCTTATTTTACAGAAGAAAATGATGCTCAGAAAGATTAAGTGTCCTGTCAATGTCTCAGCTTTGGTAAAGCCAGAGTTTGAACTGAGAATTCAAGCTAATTTGATCTCTAAGTCAGGGATGGGTCTGTCAATAAATCCACTCTGCTCGTACCTTGGTCCACTCTTTGGTACCAGCCTGCTGTAGTGTCTTCAAGCAAGCCCCTTAAAGCCTGCCCCCCTAACATCCTCTGGATGTGACAGCCTGTTGTGGAAATGGGGGGATGAGGATGACAGTGATTTGTGGACTGACTATGTAAGCCATTGTTAAACTCCTTGAAGGGCCTATTATATGCCTCCTGATGCTCTAGTTCAGTGGTTCTCAACCTTCCTAATGCCACAACCCTTTAATACAGTTCCTCTTGTTGTGGTGACCCCCAACCATAAAATTATTTTCGTTGCTACTTTATAACTGTAATTTTGCTACTGTTAGAATCATAATGTAAATATCTGATATGCAGGATGCATTTAGGTGAGCCCTGTGAAAGGGTGGTTTGACCCCCAAAAGGGTCGCTACCCACAGGGTGAGAACCGCTGCTCTAGTCTCTCCAATTATTAGTATCCTCACTGACTTGGCTCTCTGAGGGGCTCAACTAAGATGCTTATTGTTGGAGTTTTGTTGTTGTTGTTTCTTAATCCCATATGCTGATGCTGAGTTGTGACTGGTGGAAGAGTTTGTAAAGGTATTTGCTGGCAGCTGAGGGACTGTGCGGGTCTGTGGGAAGAGGAGAGACATGTTACTTTGTGCTCTTTGAATGTGGCTTGTCGTATTCTTTCAACAGTCCTTTGAGGTGGACACTTTATTACCCACATTTTATAGATAAGAAAACAGAGCTGAGGTGACCTGAGGGCAGAGAGGCAATGGTATGGACACAAATGTGGGTGTGAATACTACTGGTGCCAGGGCTCTCTCCACCCCCCTCTGGCCTCTGTCTGTGCCTGAGGAGTGGTGGTGGGGACCCTGAGGTTTCAAGAGGACTCAGCTTCTGGTTCATGACCACATCCATGAAACGTGGAGGTCACTTTTCAGCCTCTTGGGGGTTATTGAGAGGCTCATCTGTGGTGCTGCTCAAGCCCCTATGTCTTTTGGATACCTTCTTCAGGCCCATTCTACCCTGTGCTTGGGATCTCATCAGATGGAGAGAAACAACTTGCAGAGGTGTATGGAGGAACCCAAGCCTGGGAACCAACTCCAGAGCAGCCCCCTCACTCTGTGGCCTGGGTAAAAGTCCTTCCTTGTCTGGTCTTTGTGTCCCTAGCAGCTGGGACCTGGCCATGCTTCCCAGGCCTGAGGTTGAGTTCTCTGAGCTCCAGCTTCTTCTCTGAGCATCCCCCTTGCTGTCCCCGCATCCTTACAGCCCCTCCAGAGCCTGCTTCCCATTAAACAGTCCTGTCTGGAGACGCGTAGGACAGTGGAGAGCTACCCTGTCTTGCTGCTGCCTCTGCCACGAGAGCCCCCTTCGTGTGCTGGTGGGGTTGAGAGGTCCAGGAGTTCTGTGGAGGGCATGGACGGGAAGGGGCTGTCCATTGCTATGTGAAGTTCCTCCCAGCAGCCTTTGTCTCTGACTGATGGAGCCCCAGGCTTGCCCTTCACTTTGGTGTCCCCCTGCCTCTGCTCCTTTTGTTGACACAGCACTAACCACTATCCCAAGCTGGGAAGAATAGTTGGTGAAAAGCGTGTGACCTATCTACTTTCTCCACGCCTACCCCTTTATTCTCAAGGTCCCTTGATTGTGAAGCGAGGCCTGGGGCCTTGACTGGCAAGATTAGCACAGGAGGTGGCGGCTCCCTTCTGCTCTGTGGTGCAAGCCAGGCACATTTCCCTTCCGCCAGAGTCAGAAGCTGCGCTGTGGCCCGTGATCGGTGACGTGGAAATCCTCCCCCCAGACAGTCTGGATGTGGCCTGCCATGGATGCAGCCCTGGCCTCGCAGGGGGTTGGGAGTCTGCTGGCCTTTGTTTGAATCTCAGTCTGAGTGGCCTTTGGCAGGTTACTTGTTCCCTCTGACAGGCACCTCCTCTGTGAAGTGTGGTCACACTGCTCACTCCTTGCTGGGAGTACTAAGTGTGCTGATGTGTATAAAGTACACGACATGGGCCCATCCTGACGGGTGTTATGAAGCAGTGAAGTGGATCTTTGTGAGTGGTCCCTCACCTTGTAGGCCCCTTGGCACCCTCCTGTTCACTCCCCAGGAAGCCACATTCTCACCTCCATCCAAGCCACATTCATGCTTGTCTTCCTCTTCTGTGTCCCCATACTCAGCATCCGCTCTTCCTCCTGCAGTGTCCTCCTCCAAACCCATCCGAACCAGCTATCACTCCAGAAAGCAATTGGCCAGACAAATGCCTGCCAGTGTGTGAATACCTGGTAGTATTCTAGAGCTCAGCTCTCACGTGGGTGTTTGTATCCTGAAAGAGCTGGTTTTTTTTAAACTTCGTTTCTCTCAAGTTTGGGTCTGGCACATAGCAGGTGCTCAGTAAAAGTTGGTTGACTGAGTAAGTGAAGGGAGCTGAGGAGCAGTGCTCTAACTGTGGAATTTCAGTCCTGTATTCATGCATGCACCTTCTCTACAAATGTTTATTTTGTGTGCTAGATACTGGGATAGATAAAATAGCCACAGTCCTTGCCCTTGTGGAACTTCCAGCATAGTGGGGTTAGTCAGATAAAAAGTAAACACGCACTTTTTTTTTTTTTCTGAGGCAAAGTTTTGGTTTACTGTTCTAGGTAAAGTCCAGTGACATCATCTGATTGCAGCCTCAAACTCCTGGGCTCAAATGATTGTCCTGCCTCAAGCTGCCACCACGCCTGGCCAATTTTTTCTATTTTTCTAGAGACCAGCTCAGGCTGGTCACATTTCTATTTATAAGCTGTGATAAATTCCTTGGCTGAAAGAATATTGCAGATCCTATGATACGGTATAACTGGAGGTCCTAATTAGCCTTAGAGGATCCTACTCTGAGTGGATAAGAACTTGAGATTTGAGACCAGGTCTGGGTTCGAATCCCATCTTCACCACTCACTAGCTTTGCTGGTGGTAAAACATTGTAAGTACATAATTTATCATCACAGTGGAATCCATTAGTGAGTGAATTAAACAGAAATATATAAACTGGGAGCTTATAGGGTCTGTCTGGCTCATGGTCACTTCCTGATGCCCTGTGCTGGTTACTGGGCTCAGCCGAGTGAGCCTGGACCCAGTGCTCTTGCCCTCCAGTCGGTACAGTGGGATCCATCAGCAACTGCCTTGGGCAGAGGGAGGGAATGGAGGAGCTAGGCTGAGAACTCAGTGTGAGAGGCACCCTGGAGGAGCTCCCTATGTGTCCCCTCTGCTGAAGGGGAGGCAGTGGGAGAGCGAGTGGAAGGGTACGAGCTAAATTCACAGACGTGCCGGTTGGGTCTGGTTAAGGGAGACTGTGGCACTGTAGAGAAAGCCTGGAGTCTGGCAGTTCCCAGAAAGTAGAGGGCTACTGTGCAAAAAGACCTTTCACCTTTTCCATTTCCAGAGGTGAGATGAAAGCCAGGTGGGCGGTGACTACAGGGATTCTGAGGCTGCTTAGGTTTCCCCAGCCCCACGAATGCAGTGGGGCTCCCTGAGTTTTCAGTCCTGTGCAGTGATAGTCCAAAGGCCTCAGTGTGGGTTTCAACCTGCCCGGCATCTGGGGGCTGTGCCCACGGCCCAGGACTTGCTCTGAACACATCCTTAGGCAAGGTGACTGAGCCTGATCTTGAAGAGTTATCAGTAGGAGAGGATCCATCCATGAAGCCATGAAGGTGTCAGAAGTGGGGGAGATGCCAGCCGGCATCTCCCAAGTCTTCATTCACTGTTTAGACTTCAGCCTGGGCCCCATGGGGAAGCTCAGCACACCTCCAGCTGTCTCTGTCAGGCGGCAGTCAGGTCTGCAGAGACAACTCAGAGAGCTCTTAGAGATGGGGGCACATCCAGAAAATGAAGTTGGGAGAATAAAATTCCTGCTGCTCTCCAAGGCAAGCCCTGTCCCACAGTGGCCGTCCCTGAATACTTGTGTCATTCCCACCTCCATGTCTCAGCAGTGGCTGTACCATCTGCCTGAAATGCTTTTCTTTTTCTGCTCATCCTTCAAGGCTCAACTCCAGGCCTATTTTTTTGGGAAGCCTTTATGCCTTTCCCAAAGCTTTTCTCCACTTGAAGTTCCTCCTGGAATGTGTGCCCAAGTGCTACATGGTTCAGGCCATGGCCTGTGCGGGTCCCTCACTTTTCCACGGGGCTCCAGTCTCTTCAGCCAGACAGGAGACTCCCACAGCATCAAGACCAATGCCCGCAGTAGTGAGCAGGGACTGGACCCAGTGCTGAGTGCTCACACATCCTCAAAGGAGACCTCTCAGAGGTGCCCATTAAACTTTAGGCCTCAGTGCTTATTTTTATCCTGCCTGGCATTTGTCACTCAACAAGTTGGCTGATGGGGGTGGGTAGCAAATGTACTCCCATCCCCACTCACTGCACTGCAGTATGCACCCACCGTTTCCTAGTTCTCTAAAGGGACCACTTGTCCTCCAGGCTGTGTGCTTGCACTGTCCCTGTTGTGTCAGTGGCATCAAGCTGGCCAGCTGCTCTGCCCTTGAGATGGTGGTGAGATCACAGGGATGAAAAGCAAACTTGGAGAGCGATGCTCTGGTTTTTAGAGTTCAAGGTTTCTAGTATAATTCAAGGAAATTAGATTGCCCTATATGTCATATGTGCATATTCTCATGATTGTTCTGTGTTTTTTTTTTAATTTATGGGTATTTATCAGCTGCCTCTTATATATTGCCTTAATTTCCTTACAAAAGACAACTACACTTGTTCAAGTTGGATCCTGAATATCAAAGTATGTTTTGGACTCTGTCAGGTGCCAGGCTATATGCCTGAGTCTTTGATTATTCAACAGGCCATCTTTACATATTATATATGTACACACACACACACACACACACACACACACACATATATATATATATTTATTTATTTATTTATTTCATTTAATTTAAAAAAAATTTCAGATTAACACAAGGATACAAATGTTTAGGTTACATTGTTTTCAATTCTAAGGTCAAGTTCAAGTTGTAGTTGAGCCCTTCACCCAGGGGATGTGCTGAACACCCTCTCATTGTGTACATGATAAGGTGAGATCCCGTCAATCAACCTCCCTCCCTCCCCTTCTCCTCTCCCCTGCCCCTTGTTAGACTATACTTGTGCCTTTTCTTTTGTGTGGGTGTGTAGTCATTTATATATTGGTTTTATGTATGTATTGAGTACATGGGATACTTCCCCCCCCATTCTCAAGATATTTTACTAAAAAGAATGTGTTTCAGCTCCCTTCAAGTAAACCCAAAAGATGTAAAGTCTCCATCTTATGGCTGAATAGTACTCCATGGTATACATATGCCACAGTTGACAGCCCATCTTTATGATGTGCAGCCAGGATGCAAATGTTGTGCTCCCCAGGGGAGGGCTCAGGCAGGAGCTGTTCTTTTTTTTTTTGGCAGGAGCTGTTCTTATCAGGGCAGCCAGAGCATTTCCTAGCCTTAGCATGTCAGGACCACCTGGAGCTCAGACGTCTGTACCCTGATCTTTACCCTCCTCCTCAACATGAGAATGTCCCTTCTACTGCCTGCCTCAAGTATCTAAGTATGTCAGGCAACCAAATAACCCTGGCCTGAATCTGGAGCATGATCTTCTCTCCAGAACTCACTTTATAGCACTGGGTGGTGGTGATGGATGTGTCCGTTTGCAAGGGCAGCAGAGTGGGGATTTTATTCTTCTCTATTGCTGTTCTCTTGGTAATGCCCCCACCCCAATCTTCTTACTTTCAGTGTACACTTCAGACTAATTAGAGAACTATTGTCAACTGCTTTTGGAAAAGGGGGAGAAAAGCACATTCCAAAGGACACATGCCTCTGTCGATACCAGAGTTTCTCCAGTGGAAGGTTACCTTGGTTAGATTTAAATTGCAGAGTTGAAGACATTTCACTCTACAGTGTTGTAAAAGCCTTTTAAAAATCCTCCTATGGTATGTTTCTAATTTAAGATTGAAAAAATATTTTTATTGTGCCATATATATATAGTGTAACCTAAAACCTAATAAAAGCTCCAAATTAGGGCTGAACAGAATGGTTTGAATTAAGTTCAGGTAAAGGCGGGGACACTGTATCTGCGGGCTGTTGCCTCTTAGGCCAAAAAGCAGGTTCAAACTGGGAGACTGGACCTGCCAAGTGTGGAGAGGAATCTTTCCTGCCAGATTCCGATGCTCTTGGCCAGTGGCCGACAGGGCTTGGATACCGTCGGCACCTGCCCCGACCGGGCAGGGCTGGCTCCTGCTGCTCACGTCATCTTGGTCGCTTTGCGGGTTTCTCACTGGGGCTGAGTTTATTAGATTTGCTGGTTATTTCTTTACTTTCTGAGGTACCTGCCAACCTTTCCTTAGCTGCATAGCTTCCTGTTGAGAAGCCGTTTGTTTCCTGGGCCCCCACCCAGTACGAGCATTTGAGCTGAGGTTGTACTTGCTTGCCTCAGAGTGAGTGTTCCATTCAGAATCTGGAAAGCAGCTTCCCATAGGGCTAGTCGATGCTGGCACTGCCGACTCTGGGAGTCAGAGGGAACTGGGTTGCGAGGGGTGATTTGTACTGATGGCTTTCCTTTGCCTGCAGGAACCTCACTGCCATGGCCGTGGGCCCCAGCCTGGACCACTCCCCATGGCCACCTCCACAGAACTGCCTCATGTGAGGGGCAGGGAGGAGCCAGACAGGCCTGGGTCCCAGGCCAGGTTCCTCTATTTGCCTGGTGGCCTCAGGTGAGTCCCCTGACCTCTGTGACCTTAAGGGCTCTCCTGGCGAGGTAGACCTCTCAGAGCTTGACTCACAACTGGTTGTGAACTTAGACAAGACAGTCTCTAGGTACAGTGGCAGGCCCTCACTGGACCTGCTGCCCACTTGCTTCCTCTCCACTCCGGGGGACACTCATGTGCTGCTTCCCACTCTCTTCCCTCCAGTGGCTCCTTTGCCGATTCCCCCACTCTGGCCAGTGCAGCCCTGCCGCCCTCTCTTCTGGGCTCCTGGTTTGGCCCTGGCCTCCCCCTGGGGGGAGTCTGGGGCCTAGGAAAGGTAGGACTGTGGGAGGCAAGTCGATGGGCAACCAGAGGCAGGAGTCTGGGTGGCCATAGAAACACTATCCCTTGGCTGCCCATCACTGGGAAGATGAGAGGACACTCAGAAGGGGCCCCTATGTTCTAGCAAAGTGCAAGGCATAGGAGGGTGCAGAGTTGAAATGAAGCTTGGTGGCTAGGGGAAGGGCTTGGTTGACACAGGACCTATAGGCCTAGCAGCTGGGGTCATAGTGGATAGAGAGAGGGCCTGATAGGGATTGGCAGTCACTGGGGAGCGAGACTTCAGGTGGGGGCGGGTCCAGGGCTCCATCAGGCCTGGCCTCTAAGCCCATCCCTGTGCCCCCAGGTGCCTATGGGGCACTGAGACCCAGAGTAGGGAAAGGCCTGTCCTAGGCAACACTGGCCATTCTGAAGCATCATGCCCTTCTTACAGGCACGAGGCATGACTAGGTCTTCACTTCCTCCACAAGCAGGCTGAATGGCCGAAACTCTATGCTGGGCCTGGGGTGTCATCGTCCCCAGCGTGTGGCTCAGGGATACTCTCTCTTCTTCTCCTGTTCTGCTGTGGCAGCCTTCTGGGTGGCTTATCCCTTGGTCTCCATGCACAGCAGGTCTCTACCCACCAGGAAAAGCTTCGTTGTCAAGGAGGGATTGGTGACTCTCCTGTGCTTCTTAGAGCCCTCCGCCATGGTCGCAATAGTGCCTCTGTAGGGTTACACTGGCTGGAGTGTCTAAGCCTGGAAACAGTAAGTGTGACAGCTCTTCCTGAGTCTCTAAAAGGCATGGAGAGTCCTGGTCAGGAGCCCAAGTAATATTTTATTATTTAAAATGAGGCTGTCCTACTGTTTCCTACCGCTCCTTACTGAGGAGGGATGGCACAGAATTCCCAGTTGGCAGAGGGAGAATGACATACTCCGTCCTCTAGCAAATGGCCATCGTGATCGTCCCAGAGCTGTGACCTTCTCGGGAGCTGCTGCACTTAATTTTTTTTTTTTTTTTAATTTTTTAGAGAGAGAGTCTCACTCTATTTTAGACCTAGGCCGGAGTACAGTGGTGCAACCTTGAAGTGCTGGGCTCAGGGGATCTTCCTGCCTCAGCCCTCTGATTAGCTGGGACAAGAGATGGGTATCACTGTGCCCAGATCTATTTTTTTGTTTGTCTTTCAAAAACTTTTTAATAGAGATGAAAAATCTTGTGTTGCCCAGGCTGGTCTCAGACTTCTGGCCTCAAGTGATTCTTCTACCTCATCCTTCCAAAGGGCTGGGTTTATAGGCTCCTGGCCTGAGAGGCTTTTTGAGCCATCATCCACAGAGATCCTCTGAAAGGAATTAATCCTCACGACAGCCCAGTCATGAAGACATTCTCCCATTGTACAGAAGAGTAAACTGAAGTTCAGATGCAGGAAACTGTAAAACTGGGGGAACATCTGAGCCAGAATCTAGCTGGAGCCTTGCTCATGTTGTTTAGAAAAGTATATCTGAGTCAGAGACAGTATGCTGGGGTGGAAGGGCCTGTAGCAGGACCCCAGGGGCAGGATCATGCATGGCTGAAGGTGGAAAGCAGGATTTTACACGGTGTGTGTAGGAGGTAGGGCAGTGGTTGCAGAGGTCACTTACCCCAGTGATCAGCACCCTAGCTCCCCAGGTGCCAGTGGGAGTTGAGTCGGGTGGTAAGAGATCCCCACACAGATGCTCACATTTGTCAAGTTTTTTGTATCTTTCTCTATTAGAAATACCCACAGACTTCACAAGTCTGGATCTTTTTTTTTTTTTTTTATTACATCATAGCTGTGTACATTAATGCATTTATGGGGTACAATGTGCTGTTTTTATATACAGTTTGAAATGTTTTCATCAAATTGGTTAACATAGCCTTCACCGCGTTTTCTTAATTATTGTGTTAAGACATTTATACTCTACACTTAATAGATTTGGCGTGTACCCTTGTACAATGCATCATAGGTGTGGTCGGAACACATGTCTGGATCTTAAGACTGTCTCCCTGGGGCTTCAGCTGGGAAACCTGAGGGCAGGACAGACCCTGGCCCCCACCAGGTGGCACTGTTGTAGGTCATTTTCACACAGGAGCTGTTCCCTGGGTGTGCGTGTGAGAATGTGCACTCAGAATACCTGAGCTTGTCAGGGAGTGTGGTGTGACTGTGTGCATGTGTGTGTGTGTGTGTGTGTGTGTGTGTGTGTGTGTGTATGTTGGGCAGCCCTGGGTTGGGTCTAGCAATGTCTCAGCCCACGCTTTGTGCTTCCACTGCTCTGAAATTATTCCCTAGGGTAGAAATTCTGCATCTGAGACATCTTTCGTGGCTCCTGTGGGGCCTGGGACATGGGAGTCCTCCCAAACCACCCTTTGAGACAGAGCCCCAGCAGGCCTCACACTCTGGGTGGGCAATATGGGGGGGGGTTGACTGGGGGATAGGCTCTCAGGGCCTTGGATGTTTCTAACACCAAAAAACTTTATTTTGCACGTCCGCTCTGGTTGGTTAGTATTCCCTGTCGGAGTACTCTGCAGACAGTGCTTCCGAGGCTGGGTCTGTCTCAGAAGGAAGAACGCTGTTCTCAACCAGTGCTGTCGGCCAGAGGCCTGGGGCAGGAGCAGCACCCGTGACAAATATTTTTTTCCTGACTTAAATGGTCACTTATACGTGAAAAGGAACCTATATGTTGGATAATCCTAGATACTTAGGACTTTAGAAATTATCCAACTCACTTACCTTGTAGAAGGAGACCCTGAGGCCCACATAGACAAAGTGAGTTTCCCAAGCCCACCTTGCTATTAGTAGAGAGAAGACTGGAAGGTGAATCTTTGACCAGTTCCAGGGGCCTTCTGAACACACCCTGCCTCTCCAATTGGTCCAGTTCTGTGTTCAAACCAGGTCCCAAATACCAGATGAACTCTTTGGGATCTTTACACATGGCTGCCAAGAGAAAGCTTCTCAGGCTGGGTCTGTCTCAAAGGATATATGCATTGACTGCTCGAGTGTGCAGGATGATAAGGAGTGAGCAGCCAAGGCTGATAGGGGCCTGGTCTCTGTCTGAGGGCTAGTATGAGGATGGTGCTGCATTCATGGAAAGGTGCTGGGCTTCCCTTTCCTGAGGCTCCCATCCTGCTTCTATGGGCCACTTTACTTTAATGACCTATCACGTGAACTTGAGCTTTCCTGGGATTTCTGGGTGCCTTTGTCATCTTTTTGGCACATAGCTCCAAGGTCTGCCTGAGCCTGGGGGCCTAGGCTGAGACCTCTCCCCTGCCTATCTGGTTCTGGTGTTCTAAGGGCTGTTGCATATTCCAGGAAGGGGCTGACTTGGCTGTTCTCAGAGATCCTTTATAAATTGTTACCTGGTGTCTGGAGAGTCTTGAGATGTCAGGACAATCTGCATGGAGGGCCTGCTATGTGCCTGCCCTGTGCTGGTCCCTAAGGGGCAAATGTGAGGAGTGTGGAGTGAACAGGGAGACCAGGCTGTCAAGCAGGATGCACCAGGAAACCAACAGCTGACACCAAATGATCAGAAATGAGTTTAGCTGGCAGCATTGGGAAGGGAGAGGGCAGTGTGGACCAGGGGGCCAGGTAGGAGGGATGGCTTGAGTTAGGTCTCGTCCATTACTCACATGAAGGAGAGGCAGGTATTGTCCAGGACAGGGTAACGATGAGAGAGAGGGAGAGTCCAGGAGTGAATGAGGGGACTGGCTTCTGGACTGAACGAGTGTGTACATCCGTGAGTGTGAAGATTGCATACCTGGCTTTGCTTCTTCGTATGTTCTGTTATGTCTACAGTATACAGATTGGCACTTCTGGTCCTAAGGGGGTAGAGGGACGACAGAGGATCTTCCCTTTTGCATCCCAAGTCAAGGCGGACGGCATTGGGTTCACTTGGGCTTTGGGTACAGCTCTTCTCACCATGCCACAGATGAGAGCAAGGGGAGAGTGCGAGGGACTCCTCAGCCCACCGACGGGAGCTGCTCACCCCTCACCTGGGCTCTGTCTCTGTCAGGGTGTGGTAACCAGACTCTCTTCCCCAGGCCCCTCAGCTTAGGCCAGGTCTGCAGCACTCTTGTTACCATGGCAACCCCATGGCAAGTCCCCTCACAGAAGGACTGAAGTCATTAGATGGTCAGTCATGAAAATCAACACCAGGGAACTGGTCTCCAGCACTGCGTGCTTAGGTGCCACCTAAGCACTCAGTGCTAGAAACCAGTGCCTGTCCACTGTACAAGCAGATAGCTGTGGACAGCAGTTCTGTCATCGGGCAGGAACAGGCTGACCCCTGGTTGAGAGGTTGGGGGTCACTCAGCCCATAGTAGTGGCAAATGGGAGGATGGTAGAAAGGGTCCTGTGTCATTTCTGAGAGGGAAGAAGGTGTGGTGTGGGCCTGACAGGGTGGACAGCTCAGCCAGCTGCCAGTTGTGTTGGGTCCTGTGCTGTGGCATTTCCCCTGTTTCCCGAGGCCCACCTTGGGCTCCCCCCAGCATAGTGGCCAACAGTGTGGGCTTGTGTAGCTAGGCTGGTCCACAGGGCCTGAAGGGAGGCCAGAGGAGGGGCCATGGCATATCCCACTGGACAAGAGCGTTTTCCCACTTGTCAAATTGGTTCTTCTTCTGTTCCAGAGAGATTGGCCTGGGTCAGCTGTCAGTGGGCTGCCAAGCTTCTTCCCTCCCTTGGATGGCTTCCTCTGCCTTCTGGAGTCTCACCTGTCATCCACTTTCCTCACTTGAGCTTGAATTGTCTCTCTAGGGCCACACCTGTGGTGTGACCTCTTTAGTGCTGTAGTAAGAGACCTGGTCATGTCCATGGCCCCTGTCATCACCTGGTCACCTCTGAGTTTTTGACCATCCTGTCCTGTCTGCCTAGAAACTTACCCTACTGTCTTCTCCAAGAAGCAGCCCTGATCTTGCCTCCATACTCCCCAATCAGTGCACACGTTTCCTATTGCCCTGGTGGGAAATGCAGTGATTATATTTGTCTCTCTGTTGTCTCCTTGAGAGCAGGGCCTAGGAATTTTCTGAACCAAAGCCATCATGAAAGGGATGGGGTGATCCCTCCCTTACAGCTTGTGATTGCTGAGCGGCCAGAGGAGAGGAATGTTCTATATCTCAGCCTTTTGTTTCTTAAGACCTCTGGGCAGATCATGCCACAGAAAGGCTAGTAGACAAAACTCACCCTCAAGGTGCAAGGCAGATGGCAGCATTAATAAGCTTCCACATGGAGAGCCCACTGTGCGCCAGCACTCTTTTCCAGCAATTACTCTTTTTATTTCTAACCCTCATGGAGTGTTGTAAGGTTGATAATAGTGTAAACACTGCTCTAGTGAAGAAACTGAGTTTTAGAGAGATTATGTGTCTTGCCCAGGGTCCCACGGCTGGTAAAAATTGGAGCAGGGATTAGAATGCATGTTAGTGTCATCTCAAAGCCAATTTCTTTCCATCATTTCACCCTGGCCCTTTGTAAACCTGGCCTGTGGGAACAAGCCTCTCCAGAAAGGTCCATTCAAGCCTGAAGAGCATGTGCTGTTTGTTTCTTACTCAGTGTTCTGTCGGGTCCCTGGCATGAGCTTCTGACAACTCATGTAAACTCTGACGGGCATGAGCACTGACATCAGGGCTGGGCTCCTCCTCTGTTAGTGTTTCCTAATTGGTATTATCCCAGCAGTTGCTTTAGAAATTGAATCTGATGAAAAAACTTTTAATTACATAATGAATTACTCTCCGAGGAGCAGGCCATTGTGTCATGGCTTGGCCACATGTGGGGCAGGGAGCCGGCTGAAGGGGAGTGTGTGGGATGAGCTGACATGCATCCCCCACAGTGCGCCTCTGCATTTTTCCATGGTGACTGCAAGATGGATTTTGGGACTTGAGTGGCCCGCAGGGATAGGATATGAGTATATGGGCCATGGGAAACATGTGCGCCATTTTGCTTCTAGTGGACCAGAGAAAGCTGAGTGCGTAAGAAGCCTTGTTTTGAAATGTGTTTTCAAAATAAAGGGTTGCATGACAACCACATTTTCAGAAACAACTGCGGGTGGGAATAACTTCCTGGAAAGCAGAAGCCTCCATGATAGTTGGGATTTAAAAGGCCAGACCAAATTATGAAACAGGTTTACCTAATGGAAGCTTAGCATTCCCCTTCGCACAAGCATTCCCCATGTGTGTGCATGTACACACACACAGTGCCTCTCTCAGGCTGTAGGCTTCATTCATTGTTAGCCTCTGATACTCTGCCCAGGACCACTGGGCCTTTGTTTCAAGATTTGAAGCAACACAGGGAGCTGAGGTGGACTCCCCATTCTCTTCCTGTCCCAAAGTCACTGGTCTAAACAGAGTGGTTGGAGTAGTTCCTTCTGTAGTGGTTGTCTTGAGATGACCTATGTAGCTCTGTCCCTTGGCCGCAACTGATTGGAGACTTTGAGACTCAGCCTAAGGCAGCTCCCCCCTGATCTAATGAGGTGGGCTGCTACAGGATACTGTCCAGTACACTCCTTGGAAGAAGACACTGAGGTTCAGGGAGGTTACTCAGGATTTGGTGTCATGGCTACAGGCCCAATCAGATCCTCTCTTCTGTGGTGGCCAAGAGGAAGAGATGTGAGCAGACAAGGCAGAAGTCAAGAGAGTTTTAGAAGCAATGGGATAGCAGGACAGCAGGACAGCAATACGCCAGCTGATAGCCAATGGGTGGAGACAGAAGAACACTTGGTCATGAGAATGTAAGAGCCTTGGTAAAACCAGTGACCTCCTGAAGGTAATTCCTGTCTTCATGGGACCTAGTTGAGCACCTACATGTAGCCTTACAATAAACACACATCTTCTTTAGATTGAATTTGATTGGTGACCTCATGGAGAATATAAAACAGGTGATCTCATAGAAGTAGAGAGTAGAATTATGGATAGCAGAGCTAGGAAGGACAAAGGAAAGGGGAGAGGAAGGGGTAGATAAAAATAAGAAGGAATACAAGCTCCCTCCCCCAATAGCCACGCATCACTGGAGATCCTCTGAACCCTTAGCTTCTCGCTACCTAATGGACTTACTCAGCCAATGACCCACCCATGCTTTTGCCCATGGAGGTGGTTCTTTTGGGTACCAGAGATAAGGAAAGAGAAAATTCTGCCAAGGGGAATTGCCAGCCTTGGCACAGTCTCCCTTCCTACCTCCCCCACATTTGGGTTTTTGGGTTAGGCAGGGTGGCTTTGGGACCATCTGTTCCCTTGTCAGAAGGAAGTCAGGGAGGTGCCCTGCTGAGGCTGGGCACTGTTGGCAGCCCCCAGGAGACCTGGTTTCCAGACCAGAAGAGTTTTCCACAGAGGTGGAAGGACACGGTTCTGCTTTGGATTTGGAAAGGGGCTTGCTGCATTTTTTCCAATGTTGGTTCAACGAAACTCAAAACTGTTTTTCCTAACACTTTCTTCCCTTCGTTTTTAAGTGACTCTGTATGCACAGAGTACATGTGCTTTTGATTCCTTTACCCTGAAATCATCACTCTTTCTCCCTCGAGAAATTCTACATCTCAGAAACCTTTGGAGACATTTAAGCACTTTCACCCCTTCTTAAAACCAGGACCCTGAGTGCTGCTGAAAGCGAATGAATGTGGAGGGGTTTCAATCAAGATGAAAGGTATTCCTCCCCGCCTGATCCCAGTGTGGTCAGGGCCAACCTAGCAGCAGCCGCGTGCCCAGGAAGCAAGGCCTTGGAGAACTCAGAGCCTGTGTGAAGACCGTGTAGGCTGAAAAGAAAAGGAATAGGTGTCAAGTTGTAAACGATTGTCAGCGGTCGCCTTGTGTATCATGTTCTTTGGCCGTAACACACTGTCTTCAGTCTCCCCAGCCCTGGATATTGGAGCCTGGCGCCCCACCTGCAGGCCCCACATTCTGCCCTAGGCAGAGGTTACTGGGAGCCTCATTGCCTATCCTTTCCAACTCATCTTGAGGTGGCAGATCTGCTCCAGTAGCCTGATCATGATGGTCTTAGGGCAGGGGTGCCAGAACAGGGCAGCAGAGGTGATGGGCTCCGTACACTAACTCCAGGAAACTGGTCTTGGCAGCTCTGCTGGGAGCAGGAAAGAGCATGCTGTATTCACCCTGGCCAGGAAATGTTGTGCTCCTGAGACACAGTGCGGTTCAAGGGCTGGGTCACAGGCTATCTGGGGTTAAGTGCCAGCTCTGCCTCTTACCAGCTATGGGACTTTGGGCAAGTTGCTTTTGTGTCTGTGCCTCTGCTTCCCCACCTGTAGACTGGAGCAACAAGCCTCCCAAGGCTATGGTGACTGGAGATATGTGAGTGTGTTTGTTCTGCTTTGTCTGCTCCGCATCTAGCAAATATTTGTTATAAGGACTGTTGTGTACTTGAATGAAATGAGGATGTCCCGGATTTGCTTTAAAATAATAGGAGGGTTGGGGAAGTGGGTTGGGGGTGATGATTGTTGAGGTTGGGGGAGGGGCACACAGGGATTCCTTAAAATTATTCTTTGTACTTTTTGCAATTTTTCATAGTAAAAAGGGAAAATTTCATAATAAAAAGTGACATGTGTGTGCATTTACATAAATATATACATATATGAGAGAATGACATTTATAGCAGAGCTTCACAGGTGTGCCATGTAGTATGCGGCATACAAGTTGATTTTAAGTGATATGCAGATGGACTTCTAAATTTAATAATTATGTATTTAAAATTTAATTAATTACAGCAAGTAGTGTGGACTATGATAATGCAGAAGGTATCCTTTTAAAATAAAATTCAATAGAAAAAGTGAACTGATGTTTGAGAAGATAATGTGAATGGAGATACGTGGATGTGGCAAGTCTTGTGGAGGTAGGAATTGAAGTGCTGAAGCTTTAGAAATATCATTAAAGTGCTGAGGGGAGAGGGCTCCTGGTCATTACTCTTGAGTACACACTGTGTTAGCCGTACAGGGTCATTTATCTAGACAGTTCGGCATGGAGATCATGACAACAAGAGGCAAGTCTGTGGGCTTTGAAGTTGCATGGACCTCATTTCAGTTTTGACTCTGCCACATAATGACTCTGTGGCATCGTGCAAATGACTTATGATTTCCTCAGCTGCAAAATACCCTTGGGAGAATTAGATGAGATAATGCCTGTAGTGCACCTGACATAATCCAAGCGTATAACAGGTGCTGAATACTAATAAATAGGAACACACTTGAGAAAGAAGTTGAAAAGGTGACATGAAGCCTCAGAGTCCATGTCTGAGTTCTGGGCATGACCTTCACAGGTTCAGACTCATCCATAATTCTAATGAGTATGTTTTTTGTTCATTTTGCTATTTCCCCTAGTTCGGCTCCTGAGAAATGGACAGGAGACAGGTGGAGACTTGCTGAGCAGACAGAGGGGAGGACCTGTCGAGTGACACCGTCAACACGTCATTAGCCCCAGGATGTGTCCTATGGCTCCTTAGCTTATTCCAGTAACACTATTGGTGGGTTAATGATTCTGTTTCTTGAAACAGCTCCCCCCTCAGTCAAGCTAAAATGTGCTGCCTATAATTCACTAGTAACTGTTTTTATGGAGGGTTTTTTTGTGTGCAGGGACATGTTAAGTACTCCACATTCATTTTCTAATTAAAGGGAAGATGTCACTCTTTCCATGTTACAGCTGAGGAAGATGAGGCTGAGAGGATGTAGTGCATTTCCAAGGGTCCCACTGCAAGCAAGTGGCAGGACCATGATGGAACCAGGTGTGATTCCAAAGCCCATATCCTGGATCACAGAACTCTATCAGCCCTCTCCCTAGCCCCTTTTGTCTCTGAGGACCAGAGACTCCCTTCTTGGCAGTAAGGAGACCAAGTCCTTAGTGGATGGTGGCATGGGCCTTATTGGTCAACTTATGTGTAGAGCCTCCTAGAGGGGAGGGCACCAGTCCCCGAGTGCAGGGACCAGCCTACAGCCTGGCTGAGATATTGCTCTTTCCAGACTGGAGACCCTGTAGACATTTGTACTTAAAAGTGCAAGCTCTGCACATCTTCAGAGGAGAAGTAATGACAAGCAGGCTTTGAACATTTGCAAACTATATTTTTAGGTCACAAGGACTTTCCTTTTTTGTGTGTGATGGGGTGTAGGGATGGCAAACATATGCCTTGATTTCTGCCACTTGTGCCCAGAATTCCAACGATAATGGTTATTTGAGTTTCACAGTAGTCTGTTAACAGATTTTCAAATAATTTTCCGCTAATCTAGTTCTCTGCAGATACTCAGAGGCATCTAGCATCTTCAAAGAAAAAAACAGTAGTCCGTGTTTAGATATGGTAATGACCACTGATTGGGTTCACGTAACTTCTGAATGGGGCTATCTCCTGTTCAGAAAAGAAATGTTGGTGCTTCCAGCAGTCATATTAGGGGCTACTCAGCAGATAATGAGGTATTATCATAGGTAAAGGGGCAAAAATGCCAGCTTTTATCTATTGCCTTTTTTCAAGTTATTCTCAAGTTTTACATATATTCCAAAGATATTGTCATTAGTCCATGATTTTGAATGGTTTCCCCTAAGTGACTGGCTTCAGAAGCTTTTGCTTGTTCATTTCAATGCCTTTAATTGAGGAAAACCTTTGTTCTTAGGGGCAGCTTTGGCCTTTAGAAAGTTCTAAAGCTCAGATCTGAGCTGCAGAAGATGCAATCCCCCCAAACCTTGGGGAATATAACAATAACATTGTTTAGCTCCTGAGTCTGCAGGCATTCAGCTGTTCTAGGTTGGGTTTGGCTGATCTTGGCTGAACTTGCTGAGATAGTTAGGGTGCAGCTGGATAATACTGGTCTAAGATAGCCTCATCTGGGGTATCTGGGAGACCTCGCTCTGTTTGACTTGTGTTTTGTCTTCCAGCAGGTTAGCTGGGGGATGTTCTTTCTCATGGCAAGGCAGAAACATAAAGAGACAGAAGCCCCAGTGTGCAGGCTCATTGCAAACCTGTGTATCAGTTCTGCCAACATCCCATGGACCAAAACAAGGGGCATGGCAAAGGATACAAGGAAGAGTGAAGAACTGTGACTTAAAAAAAAATCTACCATAGTGATGAAATTATGGAACAAGCTTTTGTTCCAAAAGAAATTATGGCCTCAAAATCCTGACAATGATCTTGTGAGTGGTCAGTGAATTTCCCCAGACGAGTGATACATACAGTTGCCTAGAGGGGACAGGGATCCGTGGGTAACAGCAGCATCTTTAGAAGGAAGGGAATGGCCTGTGAGGTGGGAGGACAGAGCCCTTTTGGATGAAGAGCTGAGAGTTCCATCCTGGGAACTGGATTCACTGGATTGAATTAGATTTTGCATCAAAAATCTTACCTTGCAGTCTCTTCCCTTCCAAATGATAAACTGGCCTCTGATGTGTAAATTGCCTTTTCTTTCTCTCCGTAACAGCCAGGGCCTCAAATAATGAACACTTGCTCTCTTTCAGTAACTCACATTTCCTTGCTTTCACCAGTTAAACCAAAGCCTTCTCCACTTTGGCTGACTGATGGAACCTGCAAAGGGTGGGATTAAATAGGATGTGTGACTCATCTGTCACCCATCTCCTGCGTCTAGCTGTTGTTGGTGAGCACCCTCCTATGCTCTGTGCCAGGCTCTGGGAATACTGAGACAATCAGGAGGGGGAGGGGAAGGGGAGTGGGAATGGGGATAAAAGGGAGCGAGGCCTTCATGGACCAGTGACAATGAAGTTCTGTGAAACTGAGAAGCATGTTTAACACAGCTCTCTGCACCTGCAGACACATGCACAAAAAACAAAATGCCTGACAGCCAAGAGATAGTCCCCGTTCCAAGAGGCTCAGAGAGTAAAAGGGAAGATACAAATACACACCAAACTATTACATTATTGGTGAGTGGCAAAGGCCACGACAGGGGGCTAAGTGTAGGGTAGTGTAAGGGGTCAACAATGGGCACCTATGCCCTCCAAGGGCTTCTCAGCAGGGTGACATTTGAACTGGGCCTTGAAGAATGACTAGTAAGTCACGGGCAGAGAATGGGGTCAGCAATGTTGGCATATGCAGAGTTGTGAGAAAGCATTGTTCATTTAGGAGAGGCAGGACTAGAACAGAGAAGCAGAAGGATTTCGCAGGGAGAGAATGAAGGGGGTGACAAGATCAGAAGGGTGGAGATGGCAGGTTGTGGTGGGAACCTGGAGAGAGCTGATAAGAATGCTGCCAGGCAGGGCGAGGGAGAATGGAAAGAAGGGGACCGATGGGAGGGGAATGGGACTGGGTGGCTGACTAGGGTAAGGGCGAGCTCAGGGTCAAGGTTGCTATCTGGCTTTGGATAGCAGGGGAGACTGGAGAGGTGTGTGTAGAGGAGGTCTCAGTGCCCAATGAGGCAGTGTTGGTGGGTTGTGTATGATGTTTGAGTGTGGTGAGTGCAGTGTCCCAGAAAGAGCAGTGGGTGGAATCAGAAGGACCTGATTTTGGATCCTGATTTCCCTGCTGTGTGCTTTTGGGCAAGTCTCATTAACTTCGGAGTCTCAATTTTCTTATCTGTAAAATAAAGCTCATATACAGAGTACTTCTTTTGAGCACTAAATTACATATTATGTAGAATCTGGGCACTAAATTAAATGGGCATAGTGCCTGGCCCATTTTTGGTGAATGAGGTAACCCAGATAGGCAGGTGAGCAACTTGAGGAAATAAGTTTACTGTTGGGAATGGGGATCGGGTGTGATCAGTCTTAAATGCCATGGGCTGGACCTCTGGCTTAGCTGAACAGGTGGACACATGAGGTATGTTAAAGGCTGGTTGGATGAAGAAGACAGCTCAGAGGAGTTTGCAGGCTGTGTGTGTGTGTGTGTGTGTGTGTGTGTGTGTGTGTGTCTGTATCTGTATGTGGTCCCTGCAAAACAAACCATCTGAGTCAAAATAGAGTTAAGAGTTGCTATAACTTTGAATGCTTCCAATGGTCTTCCTTGCACCAGGTTCCCAACTCTATCTTCAAATCTCAGTCTAAAGCCAGAGGGATACCTGGGGGATAGAATTTGGTCTTGCCTGTGTACACTGAGGTTAGACTGCAAGGAACAGAAAGTCCAGCAGGCTGTGAGCACCTGCTAGCCCAGTTAAGCACATTAATGACTAGTCATTGCTCACCTTTAGAAGCCAGGCCCCAGGGAACAGAACAGTAGCCCCCCTGGGTTCATCTTTGTGAATATGGATGGGACCTGGTGCCCAGAGAACCAACAAGATGTGTAGGGAAGGGAGTGGGTACAAGAGCCAGAAAAGCCTCAAGATAGACAGAGAGATGAACAGTTATGTCAGACTCAGAATCTAAGACTTTAGCGTCATTGAAGAGAGCAGCACAAGTGCAGGGCTGACATCTCCAGACACAGTGCTACTGCTGGTCGGAGGAAATGCGGCAGGAATTCCTCCAGGCCTGGCTAGTGCACTTGCCCTCTTCCCTCAGACACAACCTTAACTTGCAGAGAAGCAGCCAGGCTCGGTGCCTGGGCTCAAAGGAAGCTACTGAGGCAAACATGGGTGTGCCGTGTTTGGAAAAGCAGCAGTCATATTGGCTGTGCCCTGGGGAGCCTGAGGAAGTTTACTGCAGGCCGGGGTCCTCTTACTGAGTCATCAAAGCTTTCCTGCACACCTCTTGCATGTCCTACCATTTGCCTGTGCACAGCATGCTAGGAAAGACCTGAAGGAAGACCCAGCCTCAGTTCTCAGCTGAGCTGGTCAGCCTGGGGGGTCAGACACTACTGCGTGTGTCTGTAGGGAACAGAGGACAATTAAGGAGCGATTATACAGCATTCACTCATCCATTTATTCATCTACTTGGCAAATATTTTAGCACTTCCTCGCTCTGCCAGGCCAACAATGGCCATGGCACTGTCCTCTTGGTTTGGAGGTGGAGGTGGGTGAATAGTTGTTGTGGGAGGAGACAGAACACAGGGTGCTTTGTGGGCAAAGACAGTACAGCCTCTAGGATGCTGACACTTGTGTTGAAAGGCAGAGCAGGAGTAGGGCACGCTGCTGGAGCGAGGTGTTGGTGGGAGAGCAGCACCTGAGTGTGAGGGTCAGTGATCCCCCTCACTGAGGCCAACCCCATCCATAATCACAGACTTCTTTCTTGCCCCTGAGACCAGCTATGAGAGAGGGAAGAGAGTATGGTGAAAGTGCAGAGTCCTGGGCAAACTGGGATGGTTGGTCACCCTAAAAGAAAGGTGCTGCCCCCACAGCCACGGGACTGCTCTTTCACCAACCTCTAGGATTTTGCCGAGCTGTGCCTCAGCATGTAAGTGTCCAGGCAGGACCTACCAGAGGGAAGGGACAGAGCCTCAGCCCCTGGAGCTCACACACTGACCAGGTGGGTTTTCAGAGTGTACTGCAGGGTGGTAGGGTTAAGGGGGTGGAGAGAAAATGCAGTGGGAAAGTCAACTCACCTCTCTGAACCTCAGTCTCTTTATCTCTAAAATGGGAACAATAACAGTGGGATTGTCTGAGGGTTCAATGAGATTGTGTGTGCAGGGTGTTTGGCCCAGGGCCTGGTGCAAGGAAGGGAAGAGCAGAACTTCATCTGTTATAAAGAATGGCAGGACCTGTCACGCTGTAGGAGATAGTGAAGGGAAGGCCCAGACAGTGTGTTAGAAGAGTTATCCTCCCTCCCCGCTCCTATCTTGTTTGAAGATCACACAGAGGCCTCAGATTAAATGAGGCGGGTGCTATATAAAGCAATGTTAATCCCCTTCGGGTTTGTCCCCTCTTCTTCTCCCCCTTCCAGGCCAATACGAAGGTTCAAATCCCAGAAGAGGCAGACTGGGGGGAAGCTGACCTGCTAAGGGAGGAAAGAGGCTGTGTGAGGGTGGAGCGGCAGGATCTGGCTTGTGGGAGAGAGTGCATGGGATTGGATCAAGGTGCTGTACTGAGGGAGGCAAATACAAAGCTAGGGAGGGGGAGGTTATTGATATGGTAGCACATGCGGAATTTAATATCCTGGCAAGAACCCCAGGAGATGGTGCCAATGTGCTGCTCGGATGGCTTTTGAAAACTTGGCCAAAGTGACAGCACACACTAAGTGAAGCAGACATGACAAACCACTGTGGCAGACAGCACCAAAGGGATCAAAAGGCTCAGAGAACAGAATGGACATGCTATGTGAGGTTGGAAAACATCAACTATGTTCCAGGGGAGAACCCAGAGGGCATTTTGCTTCTCAAAGTAGAAAGGAATGTGCTGAGGGCACTTGGCATCATTGAAAATCTCAGCGGACCCGACCTGGGTGGAAGGAAAGAGACGCTGTCCCAGCGCTCGACTTCCTTGTTGCGGTGGGAACTGATGGAATCCCAGATGCTGGAGGCCACGTGGCCGCGCTTCACTAGCTATCAGAAGCAAGTGAGCCTGACTCTGGCAAGGAGCAGCCACGTCATGAGTGACACAGGATGGCCCTACCTGCATAATACTTTAGAGATAATGAAAAAAACATAGTTTTTCTTAAGAGACAGAGGGGCAGCCTGCACAGGTCAAAATAAGCGAGGGATGATTGATTGGGAGGCTGAGGGCAACTAGCCCCTTACAAAGTTTTGATTTTTGTCCATTTTTTGGCTCTCAGATGCAAACCCCTGAAGGAAAGGCTGAGGCTTTAGGTGCAGAGACCCCGCAACTCTGAAGCAACTGTGCTAATTATCCCAGATTTTTTCCAAAGGGGTTTAGTGTCATTTAACCAGGTGACCATGCACTAGGAAGAATACACAGACTTTCCAAAACTCTGAAAACATTTTCCAGACTTTTCACAGGGTCTGAGCTGATACCCAGGAGCTCAGAGTGCCTCAGTGGCTCCTCTAGAATGGGGACATTATGTTGTCCCTGTAACAAATGGAGTCCTGGTGCAGATCTAGCTCACATGGTCCACCTGCCCATGGATCCAGCTTGTGGCCACCTCCTCAGGAGTGGGCTGGCTTGGTAATTTGTAGAACCCTGTGTTAGGTTCTTGACTTGTTGGGTAACAACTGCTGTAGTGAGAAAAGCTGATTGGAAGGCTCTGAAACTGTTCTTCTCCCTGACCAAGACAGAATAGAAAGAAAACCTCATCCAGGGAGGTTTGAAAGAGATTTGTGCTACCCTCAAAGCCCTAAAGGATGCCATACCGTTTTCATTCACTAGCCTAACACCTACTCTTATATGAATTGTTGATTCTGATGGACAGCAGTGGATGACTACATACTTGACCAATGACAATCTCCCACTGGGCCACCCCTCCTCCTGAAACTGACTGGACCTGACCACATGACATAATCCTGAAGCCCTTTACAAAGCAGCTGGACATCATGATTCCAAGGCAGGGACCACAGTTACTCAGCAAAGGCATCTGGATGACATAACCCCAAAGTGTGCCCTGTGTGGACACAGCAGATTAATTCCAGGGCTTGTTCTACAGAAGAGCCGGTCCTTGCCATCCACCTCACTTCCCTTGTATAGGACAGAAGCAATTCTCAGTCTGTTGGCTCTGACAGGTCTTTCCTATTTCTGTTCTCTTGTACCTTATTCCCAAAAGCTCATCTAGAATTTATGCTGGGTCAGGTTCCTTGTTTGGTTGTAAAACTCACCCATCAGAATTTGGTCTCAGATAGTCTTAATTTTTATTTCAACCATTGTGGCTGCTGATCCAGGTATGCTGTCCCTGTCAGAGAAGAGTGACAGTCTCCAGCAGGTGGTATATGAACATCAATCTGGCAGTTGGAGTCTCTTCCTTACCCACCATGAAGCAGAAGTTTGGATTCACATGGAACAGACAATGGTATACATTTATGGTCTTGCCCTGGGATGATGTTATTTATCTCACCTTATGTTATCATACTGTCCAAAGGGATCTGGGCATTTAAAAAAACATCACATTGGTTCACAAACTTATGAGCAGAAATGACGGAAGGTGTTGGTATGACACCTGTTCTCCATATGGTGGGAGATCAATCCTATGAAGATACAGGAGTCTTTTATATCAGTGAATCCAGTTGGATTGTTTAACCTGGTAGACCCATTGGAACTAGGCGTTGGGCAGCCAATGAGGGAGGACAACTGTTGCAAAATGGCCAAGTAATTCTGCTACTTGTTTTTTGGTGTCTCTTTGGTGGTACCTTGAACCTGGAAAAGGCAAGAGGTTGGTAAGCAGAGCTCAGACCTGACCCAAGATCCCACTTACTCAGTTCAGATACTCTTGTGAAGTACACCACCTGCACAACTGTATCTTTTGAAAACAAACTGTTATAGCCCTTGAGTAGTGGCTTATAATACCTCTATAAGGAAGCAGCAGCAGCAATCTGCATTCTTGTTTAATAGATAAGACTATTGAGGCATAGCCAACTCATAGTAGAGACGTTAAAGGTCACTCAGTAAGTCATTCATAATTCATTCACCATTTATTTTTTGAGCATCTATTCTGGAATGAAGACTCTGTCTGGCACCAAGGTAGCCTGGTAAACTAGACACAGTCCTTATTCTCAAGGAACTTAATGATGTGGAGTGGATGTAGGGGGAAGGGAAGATGGGAGAGAATCAACCGATAATTCCAACACTGAGGTTGGCAGAAAGTATTGGGTGAACTTGGAGGAGACTCACCTGACCCAGGAAGAAAGAATAGATGGTCAAGGGTGCCTGGGAGAGGAGAAGAGAGGAGAAGAAAGAAGGGGGATGGAGAGAGAGAGCACATGCGAAGACTTGAGTGTCTGGAAGGTGAGGGATACAGAAGGGGGTTGGGAGGGCAATTCTTCAAGTTCCAGCCTCCTTTCCTCCTTTCCTGTCAGTGGCTCTGTGTCCAGGACAGCTGTCCCCAGAGCTACAACAGTGGGCAAGGACCTAGGCCATTTCATTAGGGAGGTTTGTTTCTAGATTCATCTCCTAAGCCCTATTAAGTCTCTTACTTAGTGGGGAAGCAGCAAATCAAGATGACATTTCAAAAGCGGTGGCCCAGCCTGTTCCTGGAGGAACAGCTAAATCCTCACCCATATTAAATACCTTCTCTTTAACAGCAGCGGCTGGGCCATTTAGGAAAATTAAAAGGAGCGAGTCAAACGGAGAGTGGGAGATTAAAAACAAGTGCAATAGTGTTTCCAGTCCTGTGGCTATTATGAGACCTCACATATGGCCTTTTCACTTTATCCTTCTCTTGGCTTATCCTGCATCTGCATCCATTCAGAGGGTTGGTCATTATGAAATGGGTTGCGAAGAGGTACTCGGGTTTCCAGCTCTGTTGTTACACCAGCCCAGGTACTTGGCTGACGGCTGGCCTGGGACCACGTGTCTCACAGCATGTATGCTCTGGTGACTTTGTACCAAGAAAAATCACTCTGTAGAGAGATTTCTACAAGACGACAGTAAAGACAGTAAAGACAACACACAATGAAGGATCTGGCTGACAAAGGTGGGAAAGATTTGCCCTTGCTGTTCATCAAATTGTGCTCAATTAAAAGAACAGCAGGATACCATTCTTGGCCCATTGGATTAACACACGTTAAGAAAAGAGAATACTTAAATGCTACTTGAAAGCATAGTAAAAAGGGATTGCTTGTGGCTCCACGCCTTTTGGCTCAACGGGCTAAGGCTCCAGCCATGTACACCTGAGCTGGCAGGTTCGAATCCAGCCCGGGCTCACCAAACAACAATGACGGCTGCAACCAAAAAATGGCCGGGCGTTGTGGTGGGCACCTGTAGTCCCAGCTACTTGGGAGGCAGAGGCAAGAGACTCGCTTGAGCCCAGGAATCGGAGGTTGTTGTGAGCTGTGATGCCATGGCACTCTATCCAGCTTGAGGCTCTGTCTCAAAATAAAAAGGGCTTGTGTGTGCCCTGCTAGTGGAAGTACACATGATGCCAACTTTTTGGAAAGCACTTAGGCCAAATGTGTGCATATATATTTTTTTTTTTATTTTGGCCGGGGCTGGGTTTGAACCCGCCACCTCTGGTATATGGGGCTGGCGTCCTACTCCTTGAGCCACAGGCACCGCCCAGTGTGTGCAGATTTTTAATGTGTATTAAGAATTTTAAAAATGTTGCAACAGTTGGTATAATAATTCTACTTCTAAGAATAGCTCCTGAGGAAATTATCAGAAATGTGGTCAGAGAATTAGGCAGGAACATGTTCATTGCAATGTAGCTTCTAGAATTAAAAAGAAACAATTTAAAAGACTAACATTAAGGAATTAGTTATATCAATAATGGTACAACCATAACAAGAACTGGAGTCAGTTGTTTCAAATGATCCTGTACTTATGAAAGACAGGTGTATGTGAAAATATTTAAAAAGGTCCAAACCTGCAGTAAAGTTCTTTCAATTCTTTCTCTCTCACCTCCCAGCCCTACATTTTACATGGACACACCACACAGGAAATCTGTTTTAGTAGATGTCTTTTTAACTGACCAGTCAATTGAACCAACTAGTTGGATTAACTGACACTCTCTATTTCTTCTGTAAACAAAGCAGCTGAGGCCAGGACATTGGGAAACCTTACGACAAATCAGATTCTCACTTCCGTTCCTGCCAGCTCAGCTGTCTGCTTACCAGAGTCCATTGTTTGTTATATTCTTTTAATACTCTGCCAAATTTGTTCTAATAACTTGTCATAGAGGATTTGGGCTTCTATGTTCAAAAGTGTGGTTCGCTCATTTTTGTACGTTTTGTGTGTATGAGCAGATTTGCTGTAAGGGTTAAATCTAGCCTTGTAAAAGGAGCTGAGAAACTATATTATGTTCCAATTGATAAGCCTGAGCCTCAAAAATAATCTCCTTGCTCAAGACTTGGCATGCCTTGCTTATACATACCATCTTGACCTACACCTCTTTTTTAGGGGTAGATCACTGACTGTCTTTTCTGTAGTTTCTATGAGTATTGGTTTATTAATATCTTGTACATTTTCCTGAGCCAAATTTGTAGTTATATTTCTCTAGAAAATCATAACATTTTTGTTTCCTTTAATTTTTATTTTATAATTACATCATTGTGTACATCCTCTCCTGGTATCCTTATATTCACTGTCATAAGTGTGACTTAAAATTCTAGTCGTAATGGGGCTACTTTAATAAGCTCACGCTGTGTGTCTGGCACCAAGCTAAGTGGTTTAAATGCATGTTCTCACTTACCTCTCACAACGGCCCAGTGGCATGAGAACTGTTATCATCCCTACTTTGCAAATGAGAAAACTGGGAACAGTAATTGGCCGAGACCATGCAATTTTTAGGTGCTGGAGCTTGTATTCAAGCTTGCATTTATCTGACTCTAAGCCCGTGTTCTTGTGCATGAGGCTATACTCCTGAAAAAAATAGGACAAGCAGACAATAAATAAACAAAATCACATTGCTGTGTGATCACCCTGCGTTTTTAGGAATTTGCTCTTGCTGAAGCCTGGCTCTGTATGTTTTTCACAGTCTTCCTTGGCTGCTTGCTGAGCACGAGCTGCCTGGGGGCCTGTGCTGACTGTAACGTTAAATGGACACTTCGTGTTTCTGCCATTGTTAAGACAAAATTTATTCCATGTAAGCACTTATTTTCCAGAGAAAGGAAGTCCATTCCTGAAAGCACCAAAATATTTAGCCATTCATAATGGAAATTAAAATAAATTTTTAATTGACAGATTAAAAATTGTATATATTTATAGTGTATAATATAATGTTTTGAAATATGTATACATTGTGGAATGGCTAGATCAAATTAACTAATATATACCTCAATACTTATTATTTTCTGTGGTGAGAATATTTAAAATCTACTTTCTTAGCAATTTTCAGGTATATAATGCATTGTTGTTAGCTATAGTCACCATGTAGTACAATAGATCTCTTGAACTTACCCCTCCTGTCTAACTGAAAATCTGTATCTTTTATCCAATCACTCTCCAACTTCCATTCTCAAGTCCCTGGTATCCACCATTCTATTCTCTGCTTCTGTAAGTTTGATGTTTTTGACAGAAAATTTTAAAAAAGCACTTTATATAATTATTAGTTTTCTGTCTGAAATTGGGAATACAATTAAACATTTTCCATTTTTAAATTAAATTTTTATTAATATAATTATGGCTTTATATGCAACTATAAGAAATAATAAGGGGAGAATCGTTGTATGTTTTGCCTGGTTCCCCCCAGTGGCAACATTTTGCAAAACTATAGTATAATATCACAACAAAGATACTGACATTTATCCAATCCACCAATATTATTCAGATTTCTTTAGCCTTATTTGTATTTGAGTGTGTATATGTATGTGTGTATTCCATTCTATACAATTTTGTCATATGAGTAGTTTTTTGTTGCTACCTGAATATTTTCAACATCAGAAGGAACTCTTATGTCATTCTTTTATAACCACAGTCACATTTCTTCTGTTTTCTCTCTGTTTTTTAATTGAACAAATATATGAAACTCATCTGATTATATAGTAAATTGATAAATCAGATTATGCATTAATCTAATTGTCCAAGTCAGTGGTGATATCACTATCATACATAACAATACACTGTGGACACAAAAACACAGATCTAGGCATTTATATGTGTATCTCTGGGAAACAGCATGGCTTCATAAAGCATGTGTCACATTGTTAAGTCCTGTACGATGACCTCCTTCTGGAGATCAACAAGGCACAATAGTACAGTGGTCTACAGAGCCCTACAGTGAAAACACTCACTTGGTTGCTTACAGCATTTCCCAAACTTACCTGATCATACATCTTTTGGTCATTATAGAACTCTCATTTCATCTCTAAAAAAGTTTCCCACCAAAGTCCCAGGAAAGGTAATATAAAGGGAAAAGAAAAGGGTCGTGATTTGGCACTGAAAGACCTGGGTCTGACTTACATTTATTAGCTGTGTGACCCATTCAAGTTCCTGAAGGACATGTCTTCGAACATGGATCTAAGCAGGAAACAATGGCAACTTGTGGAGATTTGTCAGCAGTAAAATGAAGTTGTGAAAAGAGTGTTTTTGTAAAATACTGTGCCCAACATTTGTAGAATACACAATATTTTCAAGTACATATAAGGAATTTGTAAAAACTGTATAAACTAAGGCTTAGAGCAAGCCTAAAGAAATTTGTGAGGATTGAAATCTCTCAAAGAGTGGTTTTTTGACCACAATGCAATTAAGCTGGAAACCAATAGCAAAAGGATGGCTATATTTGCAAATACAGTAATATTCTAAATACTAAAGCAAAGTCCACAATGAATATTAAATAAATTATCTTGAGCTGAATGATAAAAATATTTTATTCAAAACTTGTGGGAGACAGTTAAGCCTGATTGATAGAGAAATTTTTATCTTTAGAATCACATAAAGATGAGAATTAATGAATTTAGCATCCATGTCAAGAAATTAGGAAAACATCATCATCGACAATAAAATAAACCCCAGGAAGAAAAGGAAAAACTTATATTAAAGATAAGAATAGAAATTAATGGAAGAGAAACCAAACATCAAGTAGAAGGGATGAGCAAAGCCAAGTTTGGCTTATTGAAAAGACTAATAAAACTGATAATGCCTGTTTTTTAAGAAGATCTAAAGAAGCAATGTTAGGAATGAAAAAGAGAACATCAACTTTACAGCCACGGACATGGGGTGAAAAAAGAAATAAGGACAATAACAATAACAACTTTATGGTCAAATATTTGAATAGAATGGTAAATCCTTAGGAAAAAATACAACTTTTGAATGGGACATAAGGAATACAAATTCTAGTAGTGCTATAATTATTTAAAAAATCGAATTCAAGACCAAAAAAGGGTTTCCACAAAGAAACGTCATAGACAACATCTATAAACATTCAAGCAAGAAATTATATTATTCTTACATAAGCTCCTCCAGAAAATAGAAAAAGAGGGGACTACCCAGCTCGTTTTAATGAGGCTAACATAACCTTGATGCTAAAACCTGACATGGACAGCATGGAAACCAAAAATAACAGACCAATTCCACTCGTGAAGATAAAAAGGTATAAAACACAGTATTAGCAATCTGAATCCAGTAATAATAGCATGTATAAAACATCTTAATGGAGTAAGATTTATTACAAAAATGCAAGATTACCTGAAAATTTGAAATCTCTCCAATATAATTTGCCAAATTAACCAAAAGGACAAAACCTATAGAATCACCTTCACTGACACAGGAAAATATCTGATGACATTTCATTTATAATAAAAAGTTACCAGCGAATTAGGAGTAGAAGGAAAGGCAATCTGGTAAGAGGCATCTGCACAAACTACAATGAATACCATACTTAAAAGTGAAATGTTGAACCCTTTCAGCCCCTCTTCCTGAGGATTAGGAATGAGGCAAGGGTATCTTCTCCCCTTACTTCTATTCAGTATTGTTCTGGAAGTCCTATTTAGAGCAGTAGGATAAGAAAATAAATAGAATAGGGCAGTGTCTGTGGCTCAAAGAGTAGGGTGCCGGCCCCATATACCGGAGGTGGCGGGTTCAAACCCGGCCCTGGTCAAAAACTGCAAAAAAAAAAAAAAAAAAAAAAAAAGAAAGAAAATAAATAGAATACATAAAAGGAATAAATAAATGTCTCAGTATTTAAAGAGGATAGGATTGTATATGTAGAATTTCCAAAGCATATGCAGGTAAAGTATAAGAGTTTACTTGATTTTAGTCAAAAGACTAAGAAGCAATTAAAGTATTAGACTTAATAAGAGAGTTTAGCTGGATACAAAGACTATATATAAACATGTTTCTATATATCAGGAACAAAAGAAAAAATGTAAAAATATGCCATTTAAAAGGTATGTAGAAATATAAAACACATAAAACACCTTCACAACCTTTACTAAGAAAACTATAAAATATTATTAAAGAAAATGAAGAAGTCCTACATAGCGACATATCATAGGTTAGAGATTCAATATTGTAAAGGTATCAGCGCTTAAAGTGACCTATAAATCCAAAGCAACTCTAATTAAAGTCCAAACTGGTTTGTTTCTGTGGACTTTTACAAGGTGGTCCTGAAATTTATATGGAAACGCCAAAGGTCAAGAGCAGCAAAGACAATCTTGGAGAAAGAAAAGAAGTAAGGAGACCTTCCTCAAGGTCTACTCTAGAGTTAAGACCATGTGGTACTGGCACAAGGATAGGGACATACAGTGGTGGAGGAGATGTGAGAATCCAGAAACAGACCAGGTGTGTATGGACATTGCTTTATGATGAAGATGGCATTGTAGAGCAGTGGAGCAAGCTTTTGTAAATACTTGGTGCTGGGAACATGGGGTATCCACATGAAAAAAAATATTAACATGACCTTTACCTTACATGATACACAAAAATCAAATCCAGATGTGTGGTGTATTCAAATGAGAAATGTAAAACAACCAAGCTTCATGACTTTGGGAATGGGGAAAGTTTTTATATAGCCCACAAGACACACCCAACCCACTAATAAAAGGAAAAGACAACATTAAAATTTAAGACATCAGTTCATCAAATGATACCAAAAAGAAAGAGGGAAAAGTGAAGTGACAGGATGGAAGAATAGTATTTGACACAGATATATTAATAACAGACAAAGGGTCTATATCTAAGGTCAATGAAAGACCCTTCAAAGTGACTATGAAATAGAAGCAACTCGATAGGCAACCGAATAAAGGACTTACACATGTCAAAAATTATGACATCCAAATGTCTGATAAATGTATTAAAAGATAGTAAGTCTTATTAGGAATAGGAGAACTGAAATTTCAAACCACAGTAAAATACCATTAAATACTCATCAGAATGGCTATAGTTACATAAATCTGACTGTATCAAATACTGATGAGGATGTGGAACAATGGGAACTGTTAAACACTGCTGGTGCTAAGGCTATATTGGTATGACCATCATGGGAAACAGTGAAGAATCACCTAGAAGAATTGAAGATACTCTTAGCCTATGATCCAGCAATTCATTTTCTAGATATATACCACAAATAAATTTGTAACTAGATGCCAAGATAGGTACGAGAATGCTTACTAACAGCTTATAATAAATTATGGTGTATTCATACCCTGGAATATTATACATCAGTGGATATAGACTCATTAAGTTATCCCCAATGGCCAGGATCAATTTAAAGTTCATCTAAGGTGAACTACAGGACTCATGCATACCCTACAAATACATATATTTATACATGAGGGTCAAATGAAGGGCTATGATTGGAAAGTGACCTGTGGAGGCTTCTAGAGTCTAGGCAAAGTTTAATTTTTCAATGTGGGTTGGGATCACATAGATATTCATTTTATAATTATTATGTCAGGCATTGATGCCTTGAGTATTTTTTGAATGTGAGTTATATTTTAAATATTTTAAAAGTCACGGTATTTTAGAAATGCAGTCATGCATCACTCAACAAAGGGAATATGGTCTGAGAAATATGTTGTTAGGTGATTTTGTCCTGGTGTGAACATTATAGAGTACTCACACAAACCTAGATGGCAGAACCTACTACACACCTAGACTGTGTGGTATAGCCTGCTGCTCCCAGGCCACAACTTACACAGCATGCTACTGAGTGCTATAGGATACTGTAAGATGATGGTAAGCATTCGTGCATCTAAACCTATTTAAACATAGAAAAGGAACAGTAAAAATACAATAAAGATTTTTAAAAAATGGCACACTTGTTTAGGGCACTTACCATGAATGGAGTGTACAGGACTAGAAGTTGCTCTGGGTAAGTCAGTGAGTGAGTGGTGGGTCAATGTGAGGGCCTAGGACATCACTGTGCACTACTCTAGACTTTATACACACTGTGCACTTAGGCTGCACTACCTGTATTAAAACTTTCATCAATAATTAACCTCAATGCAGAATATAAATGTCTTAACACAATAACTAAGAAAATGCCATGAAGGCTATGTTAAACAGTGTGATGAAAAATATTTCAGATTGTATATGAAACCAGCACAATGTACCCCATGATTGCATTAATATACACAGCTATGATTTAATAAAAAAAATTTAACCTCAGCTTACTATAACTTTTTTACTTTATCAACGTCTCAATTTTTTACAACTTTTTGACTGTTTTGTAATAACACTTAGCTTAAAACACCACACCTGCACATCTTGTCTCAGTGGAAGGTCTTCAGGGACGGTGTCGCACATAGAGCTGTCATCTCTTATGATAACGATGCTTTCGTTGGGACTATCTCCTGAGGGACCTGCCAGAGGCTGTTTTACAGGTTAACTTGTTTCCTTTTTTAAATAGAGTACACCCTGACAATAAAAAGTATAATACAGTAAATGTATAAGCCAGTAACACTCGTTTATTGTCATTTTCAAGTATTATTTACTGCGTATTGTAGGAAGTAGAGACTGAAGGTGGGGCCAGGGAATTTTGCATACAGTTGCTCCCCACATCCCTTCAACTTGGTCGTGACATACCTGTTTTATAGGTGAATTAACTGGGACTCTGAGAGGTGAAGTCGCTTATGTAAGTTCACATAGCTAGTTTGTCACTGAGCCAGAATTAGAACTGTGATGTAGGTGTGTCTTTCTGCTGAGCAATGCAAATCACAAACTCTTTCCTCTTTGTCAGTAGCGTGCTGACAATGGCCAGAAATGTTCTGACTTCAGTCGACTCGTGCCCTTAGTGGCAGGCAGTCCAGCAGCAAAGTAGTTGTGCACAGGTTGGGGCTCTGTGGGGGCTCTGCCTGTTCTCTGGTGCCAGGCCTGTGCTGGCCCCAGCTTCCAGTGTGTGGCAGGGAGAATCTGTGTCTCTTCAACCCCTCATCCCTCCTACTCCACAGGCTCCAGAAGAGGAGAGTGCTGCTTTCTGACATTGGGGCACCTCCAAATCCCTGCAGAGTCCCTTGATTTCCAGTGTCTCTTGTTTTGAAGATTCCACCCAGGTCACCTGTTTATAAACAACCACACGACAGATGGCACCCTGCTGGCCAGTGGTGCTGGCCAATGAAGATTATACCTGTACTTGCATCAGCAGCTTTCCTGCCCAGCAAAGGCCTTCAAAAAAACCCCTGCCCCGGCTCAGAGCCTGTGGCTCAACGGGCTAAGGAGCCAGCCACATACACCTGAGCTGGTGGGTTCGAATCCAGCCCAGGCCCGCCAAACAACAATGACGGCTACAACCAAAAAATGGCCGGGCGTTGTGGTGGGCGCCTATAGTCCCAGCTACTTCGGAGGTGGAGGCAGGAGACTCGCTTGAGCCCAGGAGTTGGAGGTTGCTGTGAGCTGCGATGCTACGGCACTCTACCCAGGGTGACAGCTTGAGGCTCTGTCTCAAAAAAAAGAAAAAAAAAAAAACTCTGCCCCTTGGCCCTACTGTTTGTTTTGTTTTGCACCGACCTGAAATGGATACCTTCATGGGTCCCTGCAGCGGGGCAGACAGTGATTGGGACATGTAGAGACAATGGTTGTGCCCACCTGTAGGCCAAGGGTCAGGCTCGGCAGGGCAGCCTTGTCATGTCTTCAAAAGCTGAGACCTCAATCCAGCCAGGCTCTGCCCATGGGTCAGTGACAGGCTGGGCCACAGGTGCAGCTGGCTATTGATGTCCCTGTGACCAGGATGGGGGTGGTGCTGAGCTGAGTGCGGGCGGCTTACCTGGGGATTACAGAGTAACCACAGGTGTCTCCTCAATGCCAAGGAAGGGAAGCTAAACTGGGGCCCCACATGCACAAAGTGGGCTGGGGGAGAAGGCAGGACACCTGGGTATCCCCAGAAAGAACATCCGCTTACAGACTGCTCTTGGGCTGCATTTTCGGAGACCACTTGCCAATTCTTGGCCAGTGTTTTGAGAAAAGTTTCTGGGAGTACTCTTTTTATATTCTAGAATAAAAACATAAACTCCACTAGATTATAGTCTAATAAGTCAGTGCTTACTGAGTGGTGTTTTTAGAAAAAGTGCCAGGTGAGGGTTGGAAGAGCTGTGTGTATTTATTGGGTGGGGCTGGTGCTGGGAGAAAATCTAGCACAGAAGGCCAGTGGAAAATCTAAAACATTCAGAAAAGAAACATTCACTGCACCCTAACTGTGTGCCAGGACTATGGGGGTACAGAGAGCTTGTAATTTATTCATTCATTCTGTCAATGGATCAACCAAACTGACATTTCCTGAGTGACTATTATGTCTTATATTTTGGGCTGAACACTGGGATTAAGATGAAAAACCCCAGGCTCGGCGCCTGTGGCTCAACGGGCTAAGGCGCCAGCCACGTACACCTGAGCTGGCGGGTTCAAATCCAGCCCAGGCCCGCCAAACAACAATGACGACTGCAACCAAAAAATGGCCGGGCGTTGTGGTGGGCGCCTGTAGTCCCAGCTACTTGGGAGGCGGAGGCAGGAGACTCGCTTGAGCCCAGAAGTTGGAGGTTGCTGTGAGCTGTGATGCCACGGCACTCTCTCCAGGGTGACAGCTTGAGGCTCTGTCTCAAAAAAAAAA